>JBBYHM010000007.1:4351716-4426430 GCA_038381775.1 Adansonia rubrostipa | reverse complement strand
TATCTACATGAAGAAACATTTATTTACCTAAAAATAAAACCATTCTCATTTGGAAGATATAAATATAGAACTAGATAGAAAACTAATCGTAAAACACCTTCATTAATGCAATAAATTTTTAAAATTATCGAAATTTGGATTATTTTGAAAATGGTGGAAAATTGTTGAAACATTTTTAAAATAAAGTCGAAGGTCATATCTTCAAATATTGTTTCTTTTAATTATAAAGAATAGTGCCTCTTAGTTATTTATCAAGTGGTGTAACTATTCAAATAAACATATATTTGAAAAAATTATATCTACATGAAGAAACATTTATTTACCTAAAAATAAAACCATTCTCATTTGGAAGATATAAATATAGAACTAGATAAAAAACTACAAATAAAATTTTAATAATTTTGTCACATTGCTTAGTGCATAGTAAATTGATATCTACAATGCAAAACACCGTCCATCAAGCTTCATTGTATCTTGAAATTTATACGTCGATAAACCTTTTGCATATCTAATTAATGATGGAAACGAATAAAACTTTAAAAAAAGTCACTTTGCTACACGCCTTGAAGCTTTCGTCAATTTTTCATATTTTTCGATTCCCACGTACTAACAATATCAACCAAAACAAATCACCCATTACGTTCAATTGAACATACAAAGGCTAAGGCAATCAACAACCTTCAAACCTGGATACTCTCATCCTAATCAAAGTCCAACTAAAATATATGCTTGCCCACTTACTCTTACTCCCCTCATCTCTTATCAAAGATTATTCTTCTCCTTCACCAACAAGGAAAAGTCTTACCTGTAACTGGAACAAAATCCTTGTTCAATGCTCATGATTATTATTTAAAAAATAATAATAATAAAAGAAAAGAAAACAATCTTGCTAGTTCAGTTCACCTCACATTCATTCTTCAAGTCTCATTAGCTTACATTAAATAAGCAGATCCTTTCCACACAGTACAAAGTACCAGACCAAGCAAAACAAAATATTAGCAAACTTAAAAATCTATCTGGTTCTGTTCCAATATATTGATTGATACTAAATTTGGTAGCTATATTCAAATTTGCTGATTCTAGGTTAAATCCTTTCAAACTGAAGAAAATGTTCCAAGGCAGTTGCACCCAAATGAATTAGGAAAGTTATATTAGTCTTTGATAATTTCATCTAATTATTATTAGTTAACCTTACTCAAGCCACCTGCTGTAAAAACCAGTATCTCGATTTAGCATGCACTACTTTATATAACAACTGACTGTGCATCGTAGCCAAAACAAACAGTTTTTACTACTGACC
Source organism: Adansonia rubrostipa (assembly GCA_038381775.1). NCBI lineage: Eukaryota > Viridiplantae > Streptophyta > Magnoliopsida > Malvales > Malvaceae > Adansonia > Adansonia rubrostipa. The sequence continues at coordinate 4,425,130 of JBBYHM010000007.1, read as the reverse complement.
AAAAACTATCAAGCAACTTTCAGATGGTATCAAAAGCCTTTTTTTTTTTTGTTCTAATTTTTTTACCATAACAATCTTCCAATCATGCAAGCAGAACCTCCAATGCATTTTTACACTGGCTAATTGTTGCACTGAAATTTCATATTAATCCATGGCATAATTAGGAGCCACAGCTAAAATCCTGCTGTCTCTAGCTGATCGCGCTGCTGCACCTTCACCCTCGACTCGCCTACCATCATCTATCACAATCAAGTGGCCTTCCCTCCGAATCAATCTCTGAATCACACAAGTATTAGCAAATAGATAAAATCACCATATTTTGTTGAAATACAGTAATCAAAGGTAATCTAAAAAATAAATTAAAAATACTGGTAGTTTTACCTCGATAAGTGATCTAAGTCGTTTAATTTCTATTTCTACTTCTGCAGTGGAACTGTAGTTGTTTTTCTCATTCTGCTGATTCACATACCACTGAATTAAATCACCCTGACTCATTCCAGCCAGCCCTGCTTCTGCCAATGATATAATTGTCTCAAATTCAAAATTAGGATCTCATAACCGATCCATTTTGCATGACTGGAAAGATTGTGTAGTTTAGCAAACATGATAACTTAGAACCATTATAAGATACGTCATTACGGCCTCTCGATCTTTGCATTTTTAAAGAAACAAAATTTCAGACTAAGCTGATAAGCACATTAATTCCCATGTTTCGGGGGAAAAAAAAACCTCAAGCTGCTGATTATGAAAACATGAAAGGTTTTACCTTCTTGCTTTACAGCTTCTTCATGCTGTCTAAGTCGCATGACAAGGGCTTGAGTGACTCTCCGAAAATAGTCTTCCTTCACCCTATATTCTTCCTTCTGTTGATTGGAAGAACCTAATCCATTTCATAGAAGATATTAGCCCATTCATCCTCCAAACCAAATGTTCAAGAAAAGAAAGAGATACACAAGTAAACACAGCTTATATAGTCCTACCTGCACTTCCAGAAGCTGTCTCAGCTGGTTGAGCATCAGCTAGGCCAGAATTATCATTTATAGCATCAGCATCATCACTATTTCCTTCTTGAAACTCTGACAAATCAATCTCAGTGGACTCCACACTGCACAGTGAAGAAAACACCATCACAGAAACTAAAACGTAGAAAAGTTGAGAGATGTGCATTCATCATTCTGAAATGGGCACATTATTAGTCTTGCCTTATTATAGATGTTTTCAGCAATCTGACTGCTACACGAACATGTCGAGGCAGCACCTGCAAAAGAACTGTTTTTGTAACTCCAAGGTGCATTACAAGGAAAAAAAATGTTAGATTGGATTTTCTGTATAAAGCACCTGAGTTTCCAAATAACTCCGAGCAATGGCCTCAGACAATCTGATTAATGCCTCCAGCTGCCTAACTGTCATCCGGTATGCAACTCTGCTACCAGGAGTTGTATCACCTCGTCTGAGTGCAACATAAGACTCAACCAAGAGTTTTCTTGCTTCAGAGGTTAGCTGCATTTATGCTAGCACCATTTAGCCATGCAAATACAACAAAAAATAATCATATCCTATGCAGCGGCAGTGAAAGATTAAGCAGAAACCTTTGGCTTTAAAGTTTTAGCATATGAAATGTATCGCTTCAGTTGTGTAGTAGTGAATGCGGGATGAAGTGCATCTTCGCGCTTCTGGTGAACTCTCACGATATGGTGGGCAATATGGTAATCTGTTTGATCATCTGGGTCATCGATCATGACATATACCAGATCAAACCTAGAAAGGATAGCTGGAGGAAGAGCAACATTATACTGCAGAGAAAGAAACAAATCAGAGCTATCAGATTCTAAGAGAATATATCAAACTTATAATCAGCATCAAATACTGAAAAACTGGGGAAAAAGATTGCAAATGCTATTCAAATCAGACTTAATTGCTTTCAATGCAGGATGAAATGCTCTAACCTTGAGCGGTTTAGACTTATCATAGCGCCCTCCAGTAGGATTAGCTGCAGCTAGAATTGACGTCCGGGCATTTAGTGTTGCTTGTATCCCAGCTTTAGTAATGCTTATGGTCTGTTGTTCCATGGCTTCATGAATTGCAACCTACGCATAGAATTGCATATTAGGCACCAGATACTTCTGAATACATAAAAACTATGTTCCTGTAAGAGAATATGAACGCTACCTGATCTCTGACATCCATTTTGTCGAATTCATCAATGCAACATATCCCATTGTCAGCCAGCATCAGTGCACCTGCCTGGACATAGTTCAGATGTAAGTTTTCAAGAGAGACTAAAACAGGGCTTTAATTAATGAGTTGACTTAGCAGTGAATTCAAATTTAATCTGCTTGTACAAATAAAGTGTGAACACAGAAGCAAACATAATGTGAAAATTGATAACAATTCAAAACACTCACATTTGAGCAAGTATAAGGAGAAGAATTTGAGATTCATTACTCCATAGGTATTTTAGATTCACAACTAAGTAAATAACTAACAAAATTCATGGATTTGATTGCAATCCTACCTGTATTTATGAGTTCTATTGTATGATTTATACTTTTTCGAAAACAAATCCCTATTTCCATATTTTAACTTTCAAATGCAACCTTAGAGTATTTCCTGCTGGGTTAATAATAAAAAAAATGCAGACATGTACATTCAAACATTAAGTCCCAAGTCATTCCAAAAATAGTTCGTTGTCTTTATTCCTAGGTGTTATATCAAGGTACATTAGTAATAACCACATTAAATGTTTCAACATTATATATCTACTATTGTTCTCTGGCAGAGTATTATTGAGTACTCAAATCTACTAAAAGTAGGTATCTTTTTGTGATGTATACCTCTTATCAGATAATGATGCCTGCAAACGCGCTAAACAATTAACCCAAGCCATTTGAGAAAATTTTCAGCTCTTGCAAGCATTTGGATAAATTAATAAAACTGAGTAAGTCAATAAACATCTGAGTAATTTACAGCACGTAAAACTTTTGAGTGTTTTTTCCATGTTCTTTCTTAAGAAAGAAAAGAACCACATCTGGAGTCAAAACGGTACATTAGTCATTGGCACATGAAATAGTTTTTAATATTTTTATGATTAATAGAGCCAAATACAAGTCATAACACCGCACAAAAGACATATAAGATGAATGCTACCTCAATACAGAATTCACCAGTCTCTGGTTCTTTGGCCACAGTTGCAGTCAATCCAGCAGCAGAAGAGGATTTGCCAGATGTGTAGACAGATCTGGGAACAATACCTGATGCATATCTGCAAGTATAAAGACCACCATATTTTAAGTTCTCCAAATGTATAACCCACAAGCACTGCATAATAAAAAGACTTACTTGAGAAACTGGGACTTTGCACAGCTTGGATCTCCAACTATACAAACATTTATGTCCCCTCTCAGATTGATGCCTTCATGAGTAAACTTGTGGACACCACCCAAGAGCATAAGCAGGATTGCTCGCTTGATATCTTGGTGACCAAAAACAGTTGGTGCGATGCTTTCAACAAGCTTATTGAAGAAATCAGGAGTATCTCTCATTCGTTGGATTTCTTTAAGCTCATCTGACTACAAGTTGGATAACATAAGAAGAATAAAAAACTATGGGAGACTTTTGTTCTTTAGTGGCATAAAACCCAATATCAGTAATCAAGTAAACATCTAGTGTACTTGCAGAGTCACGCAAATATTCAAATCACAAGGTGTGATGGTCATGAGATCATCAGTTTAAATAAGCAAGTCAAAGGCTACCTTTCTGATAGATCAATGACTTTAGATGGAAACGCACAGAAAACAGGAAGAAGAAACAAAAATTTTGAAGAACATTCAAAGATTTAGAAATGGCCTAACTTGAACAAACTTACAATTGTATGTAGGATAGAAAATGAGAGCAAAATATAGGATAATAACAACAACTATAAAGTGCATCAAGAACTAACCGTGAACTGTTGATCATCTTCATCACCAGCCTTCTTTCTATTTCTCATGTCAACATCCTTTCTACCATCAGAAATCTAAAGATAAAATCTGTCAGAAATTGGTCAAAGCATATCGCAATAAACCTTTAAAGGGAATTGCCCATGATAAGCCAATTAATGAAAGACCTGAACTGAATTGGCAATAAAGGCTAGACGATAGGATAGGTCTCTCACTCCCAACGCACGAAGACCCCTCACACCTTCTTGTCCAGCAGTAGAAGTCTTGCGCTGGGAAGCTTCTCGACGGCATTCTGCTCTTTCACCAGGGGAGGTCAGTGCCAATATGTCCGGTATCACAACAACAGTACCAGTGAAGATGACCCTACAACATATAAATATAAGTTAGAGAAAAGATTGGGGGAAAAGAGGAACAAAAAGACAAAACAAGGGACAGGGTCATGTAGATCATGAAAGCAAATTATCTTACGTGTCGCCTGCTCTAGCCAGTTCAACAATCTCATGGCGAAGAATAACATCCAATGATCTAGGTAAGGAGCCAGCAGGTATCTCTTTGGAAGTCTCCTGCATTCTTACCCTCTGCCAATCTGCAAACTTGCTGTCTTGTCGAAGCAATGCCCATTTAGTTCTATTTAGACATGTTGCACTGACACAGGTAGTTGGCTGTAGGGGCAATGGAAAATTGTAGGCAAACAATGAAAAACATGTGTTAAGTTGAGCAATTTAAGAGAATGAAAAGAATAGAAACAAGATAATTTAGGGTAGACCTCAGTGTACTTGAATTGCTGATCCACATTCTTGATCACGCTTCCACATTCCAAGCACTTGAAAGTTCCTTGGAGAAGTTCAGGTCTTACTTCGCTTGTGCGTGTGACTACTCCCGCAACTGATACTAGCTTTCCAATTTCTGCTGTGGTTAATTCTCTCAAGCTGCATTTGGGGTTTGAGGAGATGCAACAAATAATAAAAGGAGAATATTATTTAATTATTGGGGGAATTGAAAGGGGACGCATGCCCACTTTCGTTAATAACTGAGAAATTGTGTTGTTGGAAGTAAATTTTTCAATGTAGAAATGTCTACCGCGAAGAGAGAAGATATTGAAGACAAGTGGCCAACGGTTGTGGTGCCGTTATATTCTATCATTAGTACCTTATAAAATACACACTAATACAAACACACACACAAATACCTATTGTCGTAGACTAATACTAGGTAGAGTTGATAAAATGGGAAAAAAAAGTTATCAAAGAAAAATAAGTTTACCGCTTGGTGAAGGGAATGTTAAAGAAGGCAACATTGATATCCTTGTTGGGGTTATCATCGGCCTCCGCAATAACTCTGGGATTCTGCTCCATCACGAACCTCTTGCAGGCGTTCTTCAAGTATGGCTCGAATCTATAGTTATAGTAATAATAGCAGGAATAATAACCAGTCAAGGTTGAATCTTGAAAAAAACATCTCAATCTCAATTAGTAGTAAAATAAAAAAAATTTTAAAAAAAGGTAGCTGACCACCTCAAGTACTCATCAGCAATGGCCTTCTGGAGAATGTCGTTGTACAGCATGACATGGGAGAAGTCGATGAACATGGTGCTGGAGCCGTTGGCTTCCATCGCCTGTATCTCCGCGTCGTAATGCGATTCCCCCACTCGTGGATCCAACCTAAAGCTGTTGTTTTTGTTCGTTTTTATATTTCAATTAAAAGATTGTCAAATTCTGATGAAATGAGATTCAATTTCATTTCAGATGACACAAAGATAAGTAACTAAATCAAAATCAAAATGAAACCTCTTGAGGAAGTCGAGGAATATGTTCTCCACTCTAATTGCCTTCTCATCGTCTACAAAGCGTCCTCCGAACGCCTCCATTGCTTTTCTTCCAGAACAGTCAAACCAAAAAAATACACCCCTCCCTCTCTTAGTCTTACCCTCGCCTCGACTGCCCGCCTCTTTTACTACTAGTAGTCCCTCCCTTGGCGGGAGATGTGCTGTGGGGCCCACTTTTTTTCCCGCCAAACTCACTCTCGGGTCTTGTCTAGCCGGACTCGGGCCCCTTGGCCCCCGAGACTACTTCTTCTTAGTCTTCGTCCTCTGATTTTCAATTGGCCCATACCCTTTTTGGGCTTTTGAACCAAGCTTTTGGCTTTTTTCTTCCTCGTTTCCTCTGGGAAAGGCAAACACAATTTACCCATTTTTATTTGAACGGACCAACTCAAAACTTTCTGCTAAACCACTTTCTCCTATTATATGTATATATATGATAGTACTGAACAACTTCGTTGGCTGAAAACCAACAAACAACAAACTATTTTCTTATATTTTTATATTAAAGGATTTTGTTAATGAATATTTTTAGATACTTATTATGTTATTATTTACTGTAGTAATTTTTTTATACTATATACGTTATTAATAATATAATGAATTTTCCTATGTTGAAAATAATCAAATTTACTTCATATTAATCTTAAAAATTGTATATTTCTCATTTTTTGCTAATACTCTTAGTCTGATTGCCCTATACGCTAATCTTCATGATCAAGATTCAATGAAGGATATCAAACATATTCTTCTTGAATCTATTTTGGCTTAATTAATTTCCATCTATAGCAACTAAACTCTGATTTCATATATATATATATATATATATATATATATATTGCAAGTTTTGCTCATAATTTTTTTGGTTGAATTAACAATTTCCCTTAATTATAATAAATGTAAAATGATCTTATGCTATGTTTTAGACACTTGTAATATATATATATATAATATTCATACAATATAACGCATTTAAATGTGCATGTTTAAAATAAAATTATATAATATGAAATTTTCTATTAATTTTCAACAAGACAGGTATAAGACAATTATTGCCTCGGCACGCGTAACATAAGATATACTGGTTTTCTTTTTTAAAAAGAAAATATTTACATTTAAGCATGATCTCATATTAAAAGAATCAGGATTACAATCCATTCCGCTTTAAAAAAAATTCGTCGTCTATCCTTCAAAGGACAAAGATACTCACTCCCCTGGATTCCAACTCCTTTTAAATGGAGGTCCGAGTCGCCCGTTGTTCAAAAACCCACTTAAAGCATTAGTTTTGAGAGCATCACCATATATATGAGCAGAGCTAGTTATGAGCATCAGCAGCACTAACAACATCAACGTCTGAATCTAATGCAAATTCATATATGTGCATATATATATATATATATATATATTTGATCACAAACAGCTATCTAGCCAGCCAGCTCAGCCATGGAGAACAACAATATTAGTTGTTGTAATTATACGTGACCGTAGATTATAAATATATAGCCATCCAATAATTACTTTAAATGGAAAGGCATATAATATTATTAGGATGAAATGATGTACGTGTTGGATGAAAAAATATATTTTTTATGGTCAATGGTTGCAATAGTTTATAAAAAACCTTTTCAATTGGGACTTGTAACGTAGCTTATAAATACCAACTTCAATTATCAAAATTTTCATCCAAATCAATTCCAAAATAATTCCAAAAGTACTAGAGAAAGAATAAGAGATTAGGGGTTTCTTTAATATTGATAGTTGCAAAACTCATAAGGGTTCATTATATCCTGAGAGTGTTATTGCCTAGACCCGTTAGCAAACTTTGTGTGGGGCTAAAAAACTCTCTAATAAAAGTGATTCATCATGTCTCAAAGTCTTAATTCAATCATTTCTGTCTATCCATCGACTTATTTCCTCAATAATTTTAGAGAGTTATTAGAAATGCCATCGCACCTCGAAGTCTTGATTCAATCATATATGTCTGCCCATCTACCTTATTTCCCCCGCAATTTTAGAGAGTTATTACAGATGGACTCAGAGAAGGATACTGCTTATAAAATGATGAATCAAGAGTTCATGAAATTGGATTGATTTGATGGCACTAACTTTAATGGAGGGAAAGATAAGTTGACGTGTATTCTTGCCATGTTGAACATTAATGTTATGTCCAAGTTTGATTATTTGTGGATTTACTTTGTGATAAAAAATTTTAAATAAGATATAATTTTATATTATATATATATTGATGACTTTGTTCATAATAGCATTGAATGAAAAATGGCTCAAACATTAATAGAATTTTTATCTATTATTATGGAGATATATATTTAAATAAAGTGACTAAGAATGTCCATTCATTATAGAAGATGCAATGGTTCACTAAGAACCAACACACCGAGCCATCTTTTCCTAATTGGATGCAGTTAGTAAATATCCTTCCTCTTCTATTAGCCAATTGTGCTCTATGAAATCGAAACCTTATTCACTTTTGCAAAGGTAACAAGGTCCCTTTGTAATTGAATGCAAACTTAGATTATTTGATATCTATATATATATATATATATACATGTGTGTGTTTGTGTGAGTGTATGCATGTAATAATCTAAAAAAGATTGAATAATTCTTCATGGATTTCTATTTTTATAGCAAAAATAGGTATTTTTGTGGACCCTTAATGTGTGGTCTTGATAGAAATATTGATTTCTGAGACTGCTAATTATAATACTTAATAAAATACCTCACAAGAAGTTCCATATGTTTGCGGAATAGAATTAGTTTCCTTTAAATAATTCAAAGTGTGGAGGTTTTTTGCTAAGGTAGCAATATATGATCCTACAAAGGTTAAGGCAAGACCTAAAATCAATAGGGATTAAGTCAACATCAAAAAATGTGAATGAGAACTATGTTCAATGCCTTATTTGATAAGATCATTGTCAGTACTTAAGGGCAAGAGAAGGACATGTGAGAAATGTCAACCCTGTGAAACAAGAACTCAAGTGTGGTCTTGGTGTCAGTAAGGGTGGCAACATAATTAGTGGGGAGAGCACCATGGTTTTGGTCTCAATATGCCTTAGTGCTGTCATGACTACCTTGATGCAAAGTAATGGATAAAACCTTATTCATGAGATTGGTAACCCCTAATAAAACCAAGAAATGGCACAAGTCCTAGAAGAAACCACTAAGCACTAAATGGATTTTCTAGACGAAAATGAAAGTTGATAGAGCTATCAATAAATACAAAGCTAGGATTATTGTTAAAGCTTATAAACAACAAGATGTGGATGATTTTGATACATACTCATTTGTATTAAGAATAACATCTATATGAACATTAATAGCCAGTATTGCTATTAACAAGATAGAAATACATTAAATGGATGCAAAGAAAACTTTCCTAAAATATAGCCTTAGTAAAAAGGTTTATATGCAACAATCTGCGGAGTTTGTTATCGAAGAAAAAGAAAACAAAATGTGTAGACTTGTTAAGTCATTGTATGACTTGAAACAAACTCCTAAAAAGTAGCATAAAAAATTTAACAAAAGTTATTTTTTAAATAACGTTAAAATTAATGAGGCTAAGCAGTGTGTCTATGTGAAAAACACTGATAAGAACTATACCATTATATCTCTATGTGTAAATGGCATATTGATCCTTGGCAACAATAACTACATGACCAAGTCTATAAAATGCATGTTAAATAAAATGTTGGACATAAGAGATTTTGGTGTTATACATGTCATATCTAAGACATTTGATGGATTGTACTGTACGAATCTTATTATGTTGAGAAAATTCTTAACAAATTTTCTAAAAGTGATAATAGCACTGTCAAAATACCAATACACTTAAGTGTACATTTGTCCAAATAAACAAATAAATAAACAGTGAGAGAATACACCAATTGGAAGACTCTAGAATAATTGGAAACTTCATGTATGCAATGCATTCCATAAGACTAGATATTGCATTTACTATGTGCAAATTGTAAAGGTTTACAAGTAAACCCAGTACAGGCTATTCAAAAGCAATTTTAGGATTTTGGTTATTTAAAGAAAACCATAAATTTGGTATTATTCTGTAGTGTTGATCCCATTATATCAAAAAGGTATTCAGGTGCAAGTTAGATCATAAGTCCTAGTGATAAAACTGATTTTACCATCAATGGTGGAGCTATTAGCTTCTAAAAGGCAAATTTGCATTCAGTAATGAAGGCTAAATTATAGCATTAACAATTGCAAGAAAATCAATGGAATGGCCAATGAATCTTTTATGAGATAGTAAGTTATAGCCACAACCTATATCAGCCATTTTCGCACTTTATGATAATGAATCTACTATGTTTCAAGCCTATATCAAGGTTTATAAAATAAAGTCTAGACACATTAGCTTGAGAGGTGAGTTTGTAAGAGATAGTTTAGTCACCATTACCTATGTTAGGTTGAGTAACCATTTAGCACACCCATTGACAAATGGTCTGTCAAAGGTATGGTAAAAGATACCACTGCTGCAATAGGTCTACAACCTCTATTAAATAGTCATTAATGTCGAGAACCCTACCTTATTTTAGCAATTGTTGGTTTTAAGGTTTAAAGGGTAATAACAAGTTAATTTAATGACTTGGCACTAAGAAACGGGATTTAATGCTGAATAGTTTAGGAAGATGAGTTAAACTATTAATGGATTGATAATTATATTATCGTAGAATTTCACTTATATGAATATAAAAGTGATGCCACTTCTAATAAGAGTTTAGGGGTTTTACTCTTATAAATATTAATGAAACTGGGATGAGCATATGACCAAAATAGTGCTAAAGTAATACTAAAACCTCCTTGTTTTTTTCTTTAAATAAGATTATGTGTCTTTAAATAAGATAGATAGACATAATTTGAATGAAATGATGTACTTGTTGGATGGCAAGACGCATCTTTATGTCCAACAATTGCAATGGTTTATAAAAAGACTTCTCAATTACGATGTCTATTTGATTGTGTTTTTTGGTAACTTAAAAATTCCAACCCCAATTATCAAATTTTCATCCAAATCAATTCCAAAATAATTCCAAAATTATTAAAGTTTAATAGAGAAAGAATAAGATATTAGAGCGTTCTTCAATATTGCTAGTTGTAAAACTTATAAGGTTTCATTAAATCTTTGGAGTGACATTGCTTAGACCTGCTAGCAAATTTTGTATGAAAGCAAATAACTCTCTAAAAAAAATGATTCATCGTGCTTGAAAATCTTGATTCAATCATTTTTATCTACCCATCTGCCTTATTTCCTCAACATTAGTACTAGCCCCGAGCACGACGAATTCCATGATAATGGTGAACAAGAACAAAAGGACATATAAATCTAAACAGTTATATGCCTTTTTTATTGATCAACTATATTTGCCTATTTGTGGGTTTCGTATCCTCAAGGTTGCTACCAAAGTACTATTTCAACCACAAAGGCTCTAGCAGATGGGTTTCTGCACGGGTTTAGTTAGCAGGATTCCCTCTCTTTTTCTTTCCCACTTTCCTCCTTTACTATATGTTAAAATGCACTCAGAGAAAGCCCTTCACTCATTTAACTCTTGGAATATTATGCATGTCTATATTCATAGGCCTCATGCTAGGCTTAAACAACCTTCTTTTTTCTTAGGGCAACTCTTATCTGCTTATCCACCTCTGCTCTTCTGCTATAATCTCAACTAGTATTCCATCTCATTCTATCAATAATTATTGTCAAGCAAAAGATCAATTTCATGAACCTCAACTACGTCATCCTACTGATGCTAAGCTTAATCCTCCTAGCCCTAAGGTTTAGTCATGAAAGATCGCGGGACCTGACTCAAGAGAAATACTTCATAAGGTTTATGGCAACATTTTAAGGGCGAGATTGCTATTTGCCTTGTGTCTACCGATTATGGAGATGCCATACGAGAAGGTGTATTATTATAGGATGGTGATGGAAATACAGTTAGTGATAGAGATATCAGTGACGACATTAGCCAACATGGGGATGGTGTGGGACAAGGATTTATGAAGATGAAAAGGGAGAATAGAGAAGTGTTCAACAAAGGGAAGGAAGTGTATTGGGCGATGGTGATGAGCAACGTGGTGACTTGGCAACTTTGCTTTATGGAAATGGTGAGAATGGTGTTGTTGACATGTTTAGTGATAGGAAAGATATGCATGACAGCATTGCTGGGCATGAACATGTTGGGAGGGCTATTGGTGTACAAGGAAGAGTTTGGTATGGCATGTGTTTTAACATGATGAAGCACCAGTTGGTCGTAGATCATAAGTAAATCAAGATAGAGATGGCTTAGGTTCAAGTTGTAACTTCTCCCTCCAATCATCTAGGTCTCGGGGGTTTGAACCATAAAATAATTTGACTGACTAAATCAAAAATTGATGATTTTATTAGTCTGATAACTATTTAAAAATTGGTTTAAACCAGTTAAAATTCGATTTAACCCATACAATCCCCTAAAACAGTGAAAACCAGATTGAATCGATAAAAAACTCCAACTGTTGACTATTCTTTACATAAAAAAATCAACCCAAAAATCAAGCTTGGAAGTACTTTCACCGATCCAACCTTCTCAATGGCCAACACCCTTTTCATCGTGCAAATGGCGTGGAAGTCCTCAACTGTCTGAGGCAATCAATCACTGAAGAGCTCCATCATAATCTAACTAGTCAGTTGGCCACCGATCATAATGTCTAAGAAAACCTTAAGATCTTAAGCAATGGCTAGGAAATTTTTTAGTAAAAAAAATATTGGCTGATTCGGGATTTTTCTTTTTTAGTATTTAGGGATTTCTTGTATTTTGATAGGTAGCTAGGAATTTACATGAGAGGGAGAGGGACTATTTACAAAGAAGAGGATTGTAAGGGCTGATTTGGGGATTTTCTTACCGGATGCTTCTTGCCCAGAGCTTGGCCAAGAAGCGATCCAAGCTCCCTGTTGCTTCTAAGCCATCAATGCAACTTGCACAAGCTTTTTTATTTTGGGCATAAGAAATAATTTTGTTTTTCTAAGCGATCCAAGCTTGCACATGTTGATTCAAAGTAATTTTGTTTTTCAAAATGTCAACAATGCATTTTTGGGTATAAGAAAGAAAGGTATCTGAAGCAATGGATAGGGAAACGTGGGGCTGATCTCAAAGTAGGAAATGTATATTAAACCATCTAGCTTGATCCAACCAATTGAATTAAAAATTAAAAATTTAATTAATTTAACTTTCAACTTGATTTTTTTAATTTTGATTTGAACAATCTTTAATCTGTTGATTTATTAGCTATAGCACTATAGATGTCAATACTATATATTATAAAATGGAGTCAAAATAATATTTTAAGATGATATTTTAAAACTTAATTTTGACTTAGTGAAGCTTGATTAAACATAGACGTGACCAGCTAGATAAATGGAATTTAGTTGATATATAGTTATATGGTCAAGTTAGACAATATATATATGTATATATATTAAGCATTGTTGCAATGTAATTATATATTAGCATTTCATATATATATATATATATGCAACATGTGGAGGACTAAGTAAGAAGGGGAAAAGATGCATGTAAAATTGATCCCAGAAGATTAATTTTGGCAAGGAATACTGCTCTAAGGATTCTTAGGAGCGTGTGCGGCTCCAAGCTTAGGGAATGCTTAGTGTTGCACGAGGATATATATATATATATACAACAAAAATAATATAAAATAAAATAAGCATGTAGTCTGCTGTAAGTCTGCAAGTACAAGGAAATTAGAGTAAACAGACCCATTAATTACGGACAAGTGCGATGGATAAGAGGCTAAAAGGAAAATTGATACCTTAAGCAGGGAGTTCCCAGCTAGGCTAGAGAAACAATCTATCGTTTTTATTGTCATGTCCGTACCGTAAAGAGCAAAGAGTTTCGCATGCGTGAATTGACATATACATATATATACAAATATAGGTGAACATACAAAAGGACAGCACAACACCCCATCTAGCAACCCAGACTCATTGTCAAAAGAAGGATCATGGATCAAATTCATCCTGAAGAAACCTTAGACATCAACTGCTTCTTTTTGTGTTTGTGGTGGCCAAGTAATTATTCTTTTGCATTGCATTATGATTCCAACATAGTAAAATGGCAACAGGGAATTCTTCTTTTGGCTCTCTCCATTTTCTTGTTGTTTGTCTATGTACTAACCGGAATATATCCAACAATATCAAAGGATTTCATTCCTTGATTTTTTTCCCCTTTATTCATTCATTCATTCATCTTTGCTGAAGTCTCTTTCAGCATGATATGCATGCGTATACAGTTGCAAAAAGAGATCAGTTGAGCTAAACAGAACTGAATCGCAAGAATTAAATAAAAAGGTACTGAAAATTTTTGACGATTTTGCTTTTTTTCATAAGAGGCTCGATCGGAGTCAGGTTTTATAATGTGAACCAGCTTATTCGACTCCATCTTATTTATTATTTATATGGAATATAATCTAATAATAGTTAAGAGTGGTTCTCTTTCTTTTCCAATATCGAAAATGATTAAGAAAATGAAACAGAGCATAACTAGTACTGAGCAGTCGGTCGGTTCGATCGATTCAATCGAAAAAATCAAAAATCGATTTAACCAATTAGTCAGAAGAACCGACTGATTTTATAAGTACAACTGAACTAACCGAATTGACCAAATTTCGGTTGGTTTGGTCGGTTAATTCAGTTAAAATGGTTTAATATGATAATTTATCCAAACTAGCATATAAATAGACCAATACTACCTACAAATAAAACACATATTAAAACAATACATAAGCAATATGTCTTATAATTTAAACTTCAAATTAAAAAGAGTTAAATATGGTTTACATAGGCAACATAAATTCAAACTAGCCTATAAATGAAAATGAAGTTTAATAAAAAATACAATCCAACTTACAAATGAAAATAAAGTTTAACAAGAGTACAATCCAACTTGAAAAGCAAAACATATTTAATCTAAAATCTTCCATTTGCAGCAAAGATCATTCACAAGCCAAAAAGCAATAACCAATATTACCTACAAATATAGTGAAGATATGTTAATTAGAATACAATACACAAGCATTTGGTTATCTAATCTTGTAATGAAAAATAATATTGTCAAAAACCCAATCCATAATAATCATCATCATAATTTTTTAGCCAACATTTTTTTCAATAAAACCAATCCATAAGTCCAATCCATAACAAGCCTAATCTTGTACAAGAATTCCATATTACTATGTAGCATATCCTCGAATTAAAACCAATCCATAACAAGTACATAGTAAAACACATTACCTTAACTCCTTGAGTGATAAATAGATATCATTTTCTAATCAATTATGGGATCTAATGCAATCTTTGACAAATCTACAAATATATAAAAAAATAACAAAAGTAAGCCTAAAAAATACAACAAATGTAAAAAAAAAACAAAAGTAAGCTTTAAAAAATAGTAAAGAATATTACCTAAGTCAAATTTGTCAAGTTGTCCCACATTATTTCTGGTTGAAATACATCAAAAATAGATGATCCACGTAGCCAATCTTGAGCTTCGATAAGAGCTTGCACAATCTTAGGAGTTAAAGAACTCCTATATGCATCAAGCACATGTCCACCAATGGTAAAAGCAAATTCAGAAGCCACTGTAGATATGGGCATCGCTATACATCATGAGCTATATTGGAAAGGGTAGGGAACCTATGGCTATTGAGTTTCCACCAAAGAAGAACATCAAAATCTTCATCTTCATCATCTTCAGGTTGTTCACTCAAATATCTAACCAATTCTGACTTATTCTCTTCTTTGCCATTTTAAATCCTATACCTCTTATACTCAGCCTTAAAGCTTTTTTTCTTTTACCACACTCCAGTTTCAGTGACTGGTTGTATAACTTCACTCACTTAGCTACCCTAAAATCAGGATTAAATTGCCATTTTCGCAAAGTTGAATAAATTATAACAATTTGATCAAGAAAATTATTACAGGTGATATATGAAAAACTTGAAAATTTCATTGTGAGTCATAAAATTTTTCCACAAAAAGGCAAAACTTCCTAACAACTGCCCAATCATTTTGATCAGGCACCTCATCTCCCATAACAAGTTCACCTCTTTAAGAAGGACAAATGCTTCAAAGGTCCTTTCAAACTTTTGGGCTGCATTTAACATTAAATAAGTGGAATTCCACCGAGTGCAAACATCCAAAGAAAATAGACTTTTTAGTCTGAATATGTTCATTCATAACACACTCTTAAAATTTGGCCAACCTAAAAGGTGATTGTCTAACATATCTTACTGCCCTTATAACACGAGCCACCGATTCATTCATTTCCTTTAAACCATCACAGAGAATAAGGTTCACTATATGTGCAATGCATCGTTTATGCATATACTTGCCTCCTAGTATACTAGTTCCTAAATTGTTGAACCTTTTCTTCAAGTATGAGATTGCCACATCATTGGAACTAGCATTATCAACAGTAATAGTGAAATCCTTATCAATCCCCCAATCACGCCAGCATTTCTCAACTGCCTTACCAATGGCTTCACCTTTGTGAGTAGACATAGGACAAAAGTTTAATATTTTCTTGTTTAATTTCCAATCTTTATCTATAAAATGAGCCTTAAGACACATATAATCCTGTCTTTGTATTGAGGTCCATGTGTCAGTTGTAAGAAATACTTTTACAGAAAATGATTTCATGAATTGCCTTAGGCTATTCTTTTCACTAGAATAAATTTCATAACAACCCGTAGCAACAGTCCACCATGATGATATACAAAATCTAGAACAAGCAAAAGACATACAATGCCTAAATCCTTTCCCTTCCACAACCCTAAAAGGCAACTTATCTATAATTATTATCTCAACTACTCCTCTCCTAATAACATCTTGATTAAATGTCCAAGTGCCTAAAGACCCCGATCCTCTTGATGGAAAAACTAAGTCTGTTTGAGTACCATCACTACAACCATGAAGGATCCTTCTATAAGAACCCAAGTGATTTTTCAATGAAGTCATTTTATTTCTTTTTGGGTTAGCAAAATATTCTCTATCATAGTAATTGCATCTAGCTTTGAACTCGCCTTTCTCATTTATAAATTTGGTCAAATGATCCCATACCTTAGACCATGGCTTAAAAGGTCTCCTTAGCACTTTAGAGCTTACAGCTTGAGTTCCGGTTCTTGATGCCATCTCAACATCAGGAGAAGGCCGTTGAGGGCTTGATTGTGTAGTGGGATTAGGTGTGGGATCCGAAGTATTTTCAGTAGACATTTGCAGAAACAAATAAAAAATATACAATCAAATTCAAGTTTAAAGTAAAGCCATGAATTATGAAATTAATTATGGTAACAAGAAATAACAAACAATATATTTAATAATTTTAATTTAAATGAACTGGTAAGTCTAATCAAGATCGACCACAGTTTTAATTTGTCAATCGATCTATATTAATCCCTTCAATCCACTACAACAAATAATTTAAAGGCAAAATCCGTGTAATATGTACTTAATACTTCTCATAACGGAAACTTCCTTGATTAGCCCAAAAAAGAAAATACCATACATGATTAGCCCATCACGGACAACGGACAGACTTCATAGGCACATGAAATCAGAAAAGCAAAGCAAGAAAACATAATGCATTATCGATCACCAATGATCAACAGTCTAAAATCAATATTACAAAAACAAAGTCAATTGTCTGCGCTCAAACATGACACAAACATTACCCAGAACTCCAACAAACATCAGGAAAGAAAAAAATAAAAACAACGTAGGATACATTTTAACTTCAACAAATTATTTTTTCTCTTACATCACTTACTATTCATCAATTCTTATTATCATAATTTTTTTTAGCACTAATCTAACATACCAAAATTATAAAAATATTTTTTTAAAAACGAACAACAATATCTTATTAAACTTATAACCATAATATTTTTAAAAAAATTATAATCATAATATCATTATCTAGTATCCTATCATTTTTTTATAAATAAATAAAATCCAATCTAGTTTTTAAACACTGATATGTAGATACAAACCTTTATAAATAAGCAAGCATTCAGATTCCCATTACTATATTAGTATTAGATATGATTAAGGGCCGAACAATCATTACAACCTAAAATGTAAAAGCCAAAGAAGCTGAAAATACCTAAGGCTAAAATGGAGTAGCAACGGTTTGGGATGAAGCTAGACAATGGAGACGAAGCGGCAACTTAGGGTGTTTGGGATGTTTCACTTCCGATGAGCTGAGCGATTTGGAATTGGATGGTAAAGTTCTGAACTTTGGAGGCAGAGAGAGGCGGCAAGCTTAAAGATTGGTCAATAATGTTGCTAATGAGGGTTTCTTTTTTATTTTTAATTGATTTTTTTAATATTTAATTAGGTTGAATTGGATATAGGTAATGGGCTAGGGTTAAATTTTTTGGTTTATTGGGCTAGGTAATTGAATATAAGATATATTTGAATTGGGCTTGGGTTTAAGTGGCCTAATAATACATATATATATATTGAATATTAAAAGTTCGGTTAATTCAATCAATTTGATTATTGATTTTACTAACCGATAATCAATCGAATTAACCTACTAAACTGATATAAAATTAAAATAATCACCCAACCGAATTAACCGAACTTACTTAACTAAATTCTTTTAATTAAGTCAATTAAATTAATTTTACCAAATTTTGCACAGTCCTAAGCGTGACTCTATTTCCTTTTTCCTTATTAGGATACCAAAGGAAATTAATATCCCAATGGAGCTGAGGAGAATTTAAAAGCTAAAGCCCTAAACCCAAAAGTTAAATGGGTGTCTGAGCAAGTTGTGGTCTGGTTCAAGAATGGAGCCCATTGTTTGGTCAAGGCCCAGAGAGCATGGGGCCCAACACCGCCATCCAAATTTCCCATATTTGGTTAATTATTATGTGTTTGCTTGCTCCATACTTTACACACAACCCTTTGTTTCTCCGTCCCATATGAACTCTATCTTGCAAAAAAAAAAAAAAACAATTAATAATAATAATTGCATAATTTTAACACTATTTCAACAATTAAATAAATTAAACCCTGATTTAAAAATTGTTAAATATTCTTTTCATGAGATGACCCTTTTTGACTTGTCCAAAACCAAACTCAAACCCCAACAAACAAACAAAAATATGAAAACTCAAACACCAGTACCATATCACGTTTGATTTCCATGCCAAAGCCTTTCGCATCACCTACAAGTAGTTAATTTAATACTACAAATAATCGATTAAAAATAAAAATAAAAATTTTAATAATAAAATAAAATAAAATAAAAATATTTAAATCTTTTAATTTTAAACAATAACTACCCACTAAAATACTATTTATCATTTTAATATCTTTTAATTTTATGAAAAATAATTAATCGCTTATATTTTCAATTTATTTTTTTAAATACAATATTTTTCCTTTAAAAAAAATTTTTGATGAGTAGTTGCTAATTCTAGAAATTAAAAATAAAATACAATCCACAAACCAAACAAGGCACATTGGTCCATTGAATTGATAAACCTGTGACAGGTGCTTGGCGGTGCTGGTCCCCACCACCCCCGACCAGACAGACCTCCATCCCAATTGGGACCAGCTAATCAACCGATTCGTTAATAATAATAATAATAAATATAAATAAATAAAAGCAACAAATCAGTTTGAATACATTAAATTAATTAAACTAAAAACTAAATAAAGAATGCAACTCCTCTCTCTCCCTCTCTGTCGCTTTTTTTTTTTCTTTTTTTTTTGGGTTCTAAAGCAAGCATAATCATATCATGCTCATCATATACCGTCTGTACTGTCTGGAGTATATACTTTCAAAAATCCATTGTACAAAAAAAATAACCGCCCTGACCTGACCCGACCCTCCCAATAAAATTCCTTTCTTTCTACTAACCCAACCATCTAATTAGATAACCCCAAAATAAAAATGAATCTATATATATATATATATAAAAGAAAAAAACAACGCAAATAATTGTGCTCTAATTGTTTTATATATAGACTAGTACTATTGGCGAGTGTTTTGTAACCTAGGTCCAATCATTTTGAGCTCAAATTTCTTGACAGACCCAGCAACCTCCCTCAAGGTTGTGTCCAAAACATAAGGGTTCTTTTCAAAGTTGATCTCCGTGGAATTGATCAGATTTCGGCATGGCTCCCGTCTTTCTGCTATGGTTCCATGATAATGAAAGTACTTGATCCTGCCCTCAGTCTTGTGGGTGGTCTTCCCCGCTAGGTTCTGAGACATGTGAACCCCTGTTGCATACACGTTGCGTGGTTGAATTGCGTACTTGCGGTCCCTCCTTATTCCTCTTTTCACATCTCTATATACCAGCTTCTCAAACCCCCATTTCCTGACCATACCATTAATTACATTTTCAATATTTATTTAATTAGAAAAGCTATCTAATAAAACAACAAAAACAAATTAATATGCATCCATCCATGTTAATTCTCTTCTGCTCGCATGCATCAACATTCAATACATCTTCACAGAACAATTTAGTCAACTGTCGTGCACGAAAATCACAACAGACTATATATATATATATATAGAAAATGCATTTGGATTCCCCTTGCAGTTGTAATACACCTCAGTAACAGCATCACCAGTAAAGTTCTGGCAAGTCCTTCAATTCTAAGGTTTGCCTTTTCTGTTATTTCCCCCGCATTCACCAAAATTAAGAAACAGCCTCTAATACTATAATCCATCTGAAAAACATCAATCCGCAAGACATTTCAAATCTATCCAATACGCGGACATGGAGATCAGATAAATGAAATCTCTCTCTCTTGAAATAGAGATTATTGCAGCAGATAAGAAACTAGTTTTAAGCTATATCTATCTCACGTAGTCCCAACAAGAAATAAGTGTCAATCTGAGAAATTTTTTATTTGAGCTGTCTTAATCTCACATCAGCATCAACGTGATTGAAGATTCACGACTTTCTGAATTTTGTTCTTCATTCCAGGTTGATTTCATTACACTAACTAGTTTCTCTTTACCCCAAATTTACAAAATTTTGATGGCTAAGATCTCAACATTTCCTGTTGAAGAAGAGAACATCAGCAGTCTAAGTGGAATCTTCCCTAAAATAAAAGTGACTTTTGAGCCAACGCCGGCAGCCCTAGGATAGTATCTAAACAAATTACAAGGGTCCTAATCAAGAACAAGCTTGGGAACCTTCCTTAGCTCCACCAACCCCAATTAATACAATCAGAAGAAAGAAGACTCAAAGAGCTGTGACGGGTAAAATAACTACAACCATGTGGAAAGGGCTTGATTTCAGTTCTAATATTCAATATCAGTTGTAAAATGTTGCGGATCAATAAACCACCAGACGATTAAGTACAAAGGATGCATATATCTAGATATATATATATATATATATATATATATATATATATATAACTATTAGTCTGTGAAATTAACAGAGAAGCATTAATTTTCCCCTCTCAATGCTAGGTAGGAACACCAGTGTAAGCAGTTAAAAAGATTTGTTATTTCAAGGATTAACGAAATCCAGCCATTTTCTTATAATTTTTAATCAACCCACATAGGTGTTTGTGTATATGTATATATATGTATGATTCAATTATTCTTTTTCCAAATAGGATTAGAATTAATTAAATTGAAGTTTCAGCAATTCGTGAAAGAAAAGAAATTGAAACGACTGCTGTTGAACAGAATTGGTGAAATAAATATAAAATAATACTAGGAAGCATACCTGTGACGTTTGGCTGCATCAACAGAGAGGCAAAGCTTGTTGCTCATAGGCATCTGCTCAATAGTGAACTGAGAATAATCGGAGAGGGAATCCAGCACAGAACCAATGGTGCTCTTGGGAGGCACATAGATGTACTCGTCCACATCGAAGAAGAACATCCACTTTGTCATAAACTTGTACCTGTGCAAGCAATCATTCACCACCATGAACTGATTGTGGTAGTATCCATCGAATCTCTCCTGCTCCCTTATGTCTTGAACCGTCACGTAGCCAAGCTCCATCCATGGCTTTAATACCTCCAACACCTCCTCGTGGACCCCACCTGCGTCGTGTATGACGAAATGAGACCTCTCCCCGAACAGCCTGACGTGGTAGGCTATCCACTCCCGCATTCTCTGTGGACTCAGCTTCCCGTACAAGGAGGATCCACAATAAAGGTAATCGTACTTGGGTTTGGAGGTGAAGAGGGAAAGATTGAAGGCACCGGGTGGTTCTGTCAAGGCAGGGATGGTGTCGGTGAGGTTGAATTTGGAGTCACCTCCGCCGGATGTGGAGGCGTAGAGGAGGAGTGTCCCTCCAGAATTGTCAAGGTTGATGGGCTGGGAGAAGGTACAGTTCACCACCACCACAGTGTAGACGCGGCCGTAGCCCCAGTCAGGAAGGATCTTGTAAGTAAGGCTACTAGTGATGTTGGTATTGTTTTCTTCAGTATTATTGAAAGGAAGCCACTGGCATTGGTAGGCCGGGCGGGCGTAGAGGTGGAGGGGTTTGGAGGCGAGGCCCACAATGGCGAAGGTGTTGGGGCCGCCACGGTAGGTGCCCATGGTGATGAAGTTATAGGCGGCAGCACCATGGGGGTTGAACGCTCGGCGTACGATGCCGCTGGGGAGGATCTCATCGGTTTCTGTGCGAGTATAACTATGATTATGAAAAAGAGAGGGGGATGGGGAGGCGATTCGTGAGATGCAGAAGCGGAGATCAGAGGCGGATATGGTGAAGCGAGAGGGGATAAACTGAAAGAGGGTAGCGAGGGTGCAAAGGATGAGGAGTGCAGTTAACAAGAGCTTGAGTTCAGCAGCGAAGTTGCATACCACCCCAACTAGCATCTTGTTGGGCTTCTTCTCTCCTGATGCTGGTGCAGACGCAGCACGACCACCGCCACCCGATCTCTCTTTTCCCATTGCAATTGCAACACCAAAGTAAGATTTCCAGAGGTTCCTCTTTCTTTCTTTTCTTTTTTTTTTTCCCTTCCGCGGCCTCTCACAAGACAACTAGTGTAAAAGAATAAAGACGGAGAGAGATGCAAAGTCTAATTTGAGGAACCGAACAAGGCAAGAAAGAAGAAAGAAGAAAGAAGCAATTCTTTGTCGATTTCACCCTCTTTCCCTCTCTCTGTCCATCTGTCTCTCCGCGTCGTCTTTTTTTTTTTTTTTTTTTTTTCCTTTTTTTCTTTCCTTATACATGTATATTTAAATATATATATATATAAACAAAAATAATAGTATTATTACCATTGATAAAAAATATTATTACTACTTCACGTAGTATTAAAATCCATTAAATTAAGAGAAAAAAATCCATTAAATTAAACATCGGCGTGAAACATAAATAAATTATCATTAATCAGAAAACATTAAATTGAGCAACCAATAAAGAGGTAGTAACTATAAATAAAACCTTGTAGTCCAAGTTTGCTTCCTAATTTAATTATATTAGCAAATAAATACCGTGTCAACTTTCCAATTGCGACTACTACTGACTCGTATTAAACTTATTGTGATTTTGGATTTCTTTCAACACGGTGTTTGTACATTCCAAACAATTTTTAACTTTAGTTGAATACTTCTAATTGTATCCAGAGAGGAGATTAATACGAACAGTTATAAGGTTTATGTCCGTCTGTCTTTGTTTCCAAAAATTGGTGTTATTTATTTATTTTTCTTATGTAGCACCGTGTCCATTTAATGTTATTTTACGACATTTCCTTTTTTTCAATTTTTATTATTTTAAAGTATGGTTTTTTTAGCCAAAATTTAAGTATGGTTAATTTAATACTATTTTATGTGTTTAGTCCATATACTTAAGTGGAAACAATATAATGACGCCTCAATACCATAGAGATAAAAAAATTTAAAATCTTTAAAAATAATTATAAATAAATATATTTTTAATATGTAATATCACATAATTTAATATCAATATATAAAATTACACATTAACATTATATCAAATATTTTTTTTATCTAAAACTATTCAGTATCCTACAAATTATTAAATTGTAAACTAATTTAAATAGTATCGTATGAACTCATTTAAAAGGACAAAGTGTTTCTTTCTGAATTTTAAAGGTGTTTCACACATAATCTCAAAGTTAAAAAAAAATCTGTCATTTCATCTCATCTCTCGGAATACATTGTATCAAATATTAATACGAATTTTTCTCCCTTTGGATTATAGGGTCTATCGTGGCTTCTACACGGGGCTGTATTAGCCAGCCTACTGCCCGATGGATGGGTTAAACAGCCTTATTCCTCAAAGGCTGAAGTCCACACTTGTCAACGTCTTATACGTGGACAAATGAAGTATTAGCCCCCGACCTCAAACTCACCTTCACCCTTTCCAAATGGCCCTGATTTAATGCTTCGGACTTGGACCTTTTTGCCCAATATTTTTTTTCCTAACTACTCTTTTGGACCAAATGAACGATAATGTCGTATAGTTTATTAGATTTGATAATATTAAATTTAATATTAATAAAATAATTAAAATATATTATAATAATAATATATTTTTAAAAATTTATATAATATTAATTATTAATATATTAAAATTTATATAAAATAAATTTATTTATATTAATGTAAAATTAATTAATTTTATAATTTTTTATTTTTTATACAATTAATATTTTAATAAATTAAACGTTGGATAAGAATATTATTTTAATCAAAAATATTATTTTTTAATATATATAACAGTTAAAAATTTTTTGCATAAAATAATAGTTAAATATTTTTAATTTGCTCAAAACTTGACATGCATAATTTATATAAATAAAATATAAAATACGATGATCTGATTAAACAAATATAAATTTTATAAAAAATTATAATTATATATAAACTAATTTAATTTTACATTAATATAGATAAATCTTTTTTTAAATTTATAAATAAAATATTTTAATTATAATTATAATATAATAATAAATATGAATACAATAAAAATATACTAATTGTGAAGCGTAGGGTTGATACATGAAGGATTAACTAATTAAGCAAAATAAGGAGCAATACTGCCGACCATGACTGCCGCATGGCTTGTAATAGGCATATGAGTTCTAAAATTAATTTAATCTCATTTCACAGTTGATTTAATTCAATAATTTCACCTATGAATATATGATATTCTATTATAATTATAGTTTCATAAAAGATAAAAGCATAAATACAAAACTATAAATAATTAATTTTTTATAACTTAATATAAAAACACACTTAAAAATACGATATTTCTAACTTTATGTTTTAATAATTTTTACTATATCTTATATAGACAAATAAAAATCAAAACTTTCGAGAAAAAATGAAAAAGTTCAATGCGTATGATATAGACTTTTGATATGGGGAAGGTTCTTAAAAATTACCATGTGCGAAAAATTTAATTATTTTGATTTTATTTGATTTGAATTTTAAAATATTTCATGGTAAATTATATTTATTTCTTTTTATATTTTAAATTATTTACCTTTAATACTTTTTAGAATTACTATAAATAAAAGTCTTCTAATTAATAAATTAATTATATTTATTCATTTCTTAGAAATTCAATATTCCCATAATTAATGAATTTGATTTTATTTGATATATATATATATATATATATACAACTTATATACGTATATAAAAATAAAAACTTTGTTATAGAAGGCAAGGATCCTATGTTTATTATTTATACATTTAAAAGAAAATAAATGTAAATAATTAAATCAAAATAATTGTTTTTAATTAATTAAAACGTATCCAATTTATTAAAACAAAAGCCTTTTGGTAAAAAAAAAAATTTTATGTGAATAATCACACATGAATATCTTATATTTGTGTAATGTATCCGTTATTTAATGTTTTTAATTTGATTTAATTTTGAATTAAATTTATTTAAGGATCGAGCTACTCGGTAGGCTCGACTTACTCAGGTTAGACTTTGGACAGGTTTTTTATCAATTTATAGCAGCTCGAATTGATATTTAATAATTAAAAATTATTTTATTTAAATTTAATTTATAAATATATAAATATTAATATAAAAATAATTTTTTTAAGATGAATAGTAAATTTAGGAAATATAAGTGGGCCGGCCAAGTCCAAAAGCGGGCTTGTGCAAAGAATCTAATTTTTTTTAAGCCACGACCCGACCTGTGGACACTTTTACTCTGAATAAATTAACTAGCGACGTTTAATAGTTTACATCTCTTTCAATTAATTTTTAATTTTCAATTCTTAGTATCAAATTAATTGTATGTATTTTAATGGCTTAAATCTTTCTCGATTAATTAATTAATTTGTTTAATATTAGATCTCAACATTATAAATATCAATAGTTTTAGATGGTTAATTGATTAAACTAAAAGGTTTCAACCAAAAGAAATCATAATATTGGGTTGTGCTTCTTCTTCTTCTTCTTCTTCTTCTTCAACTCAGAAGTCTACTTTAATATTTTGATTTCATTGTGTATTTTTTATGCAATGCATAGAGTTTATGGTATTCTCTCTTTGTTATGATCAATCATCTATGCTCACTCATACATCGTTTTTTGTTTGCTTCTTTTTTTTTTCTCCTGTTTGATGTGTTTAGATTTTATATATAATTGCCTCGTATAGTTTTAATCTCATATTAGTGTAATCCATTTAAAATATTTATTTGTTTAACTAACGTTTTGCTTCATGTATATATATTATATAAAGTATATATCTTACTATTTTGTATTTGCGTCACGCATAATACTTTATTCTTTATATGTTTAAAGTGAAAAAGTATTCCAATTATTTTAGTTTATAATTTGTTTATTTGATTCCATATTTAAGCTATGTATATACATTTAACATGTTTAATATTCTATTATAATTATATGTCAGACATCCAATTTTAATTTTATTATAATTAATCTTTTTATAATGTATAATTACATATTCATGCATAGCATAAACCTAGAATTAATGTGTGTATTTATACACTCAGCATTTATTTTATGTATGTAAATATTTTATTACTTTGATATATGATTTATCTATTATGAATAGGATAGAGGTGGAGTGAGTTACGGTGGGATCACGGAAACAAGCAAGGCAATACATTTGACATTTAGGCTGTCTTGGACAAACGATCAAGTGGCCGTTGTCAATACCTGCTGCTGCTGCTGATGGCTTAGGATTTTGCGGTTTTCATTTCACAGCTGTCCTGATCCTGTTCCTGTGGCATAAACTAGGAGACAATAGGCTTGTGGTTTATAAATCCCTACAATTGGCTGTTTAATGATCCCATCCAATTTGTTTCCTAATCAGTAAAATAGATTGAAAATTGTCCATCGAAACTAAGACTACCCCGCCGTTAATTTCTCTGGAGCATACGGTGATTCTTTCACCATTTAAAGTGTTAATTTATCGATTAAAATATTATTTATTTTCACCTAAGATTTTTGCATCACAATTTTATTTTTATCTAAATTGCGGAGTAAATAAGTTTTTAAGTGCAGTATTTCGTTAGTGATTCTTTCAGGACCTTGATTTGTCATATGAGTTTGAATTTCATATTTTTTATATAAAAAAAATATAAATATCTTCATATACTAGACACTCGCTAATGAGTACCGCATCCTCAAAATTGTAACTTTTTCATGACATATAAGCTACTAATACGGTTTTGCCCAAAGTGAGTTCGCCACCAACCGTAGCGACACCATCCACTAAAATCTGTCTCTTTTTAATGCATTTACCCTGCTGAAATATTTTGTAATGTAAACATACTGCTATTTTTTTATATAAAGTATGAATACTTTATTTTATTAAATAAATATAAAGTTTTGTCAGACATAATGTCCCTCAATGTTTCTAGAATGACTTTTTTTATGATCATCATACACATGCGATTTGATCTCTTCCATTTTTTCATGTTTCTTTTTTCATCAAAAGTACTCTTATCTGTAAGATATGAAGGAGAATCAACCCTTAACGCAAGATCAAGATCCATGACTCAGAGAACCTTTTCTTTTGCAATCATTTGAAATTAGTGCCATTTAGCATAGGAATTGAGTTGATATTGGCAGTGATATTAGCAGGAAAAATTGTAGACAAAAAAAAAAAAAAAAAAGCAAGCTTAGGGAAGATTTAAAAACAAAACCAAAAGAATAATAAATTTGAATAAAGGTAAACCCCATCTCAAGATATTAGGTACTCCTTTAATATTTTATCTTTGGATTAAATATTAATTTTTAAGTAGTATCTTGGTATAGTAATCAGACACTACAATAAGAACTTGTCAAATAGTAAATCTTCCTTTAGGTTGAGTTATTGTTCACGTATAAAACCAAATAATTATCATGTGTTTATGACCACAAATGCACATGCAATTTTGTTAAACATTGACTTTCCTTTGGACCGATTAATATTTA
The DNA here is from genome assembly GCA_038381775.1 of Adansonia rubrostipa. Classification (NCBI taxonomy): domain Eukaryota; kingdom Viridiplantae; phylum Streptophyta; class Magnoliopsida; order Malvales; family Malvaceae; genus Adansonia; species Adansonia rubrostipa. The sequence goes on along the minus strand of JBBYHM010000007.1, from coordinate 4,396,924 downwards.
CAAAAATTATATTCATACAACCATTTATATTTTAAACAAATTAATTTCCACAAGAGAAGTTACTGTGATAACTTGTTGGTTTAATTAATTTATATGATATATATATATATATATATATTAACATAACAATATTCAAACTTAAATTCCCAAAAAAAGTCAAAAAATTTTGGTCAAAATCAACGGTCAATGATCTAGACAAACGGGATCGAGAATGGAGTGGGTCGGGTCAACCCAACCCGAATCCTTATCCAGCACCCTATGAACCTTTATCTTTTAGCCCAAAACCTAACGAGCTTATAAATCTTAATTAGACCTCTTTCTTAACTAGGCCTTTTATTGGGCTTAGTAGTATTGGGCTTGCTTAACTAAATTCAAATGGGCTGATATTTATCAAAAGTACCTTATGGGCTGAATAAGTATCTAACCTTAGCCCAACATGATTTGTTCCATCTTCTAAGTAATGTGACGCAGAAAATAGGAGAAAAGACTGCCGTAAGCTTTCAATAGTTTCTTTGTCTTATTACCTTCTTTTTTTTCTTTTTTTTTTCTTTTTTTTTTGTTATTCTTAACCAAAAGAAAAGGAGAATAAATTGAATCCACGGAGGATTCCTTAATCCGTACATATAAAAAAAGTAAAAAATCGAAAACCTTAAATTGAGAATCGAAATAATATATTTCTTAATAATTTAAAAGTTTTTCTCAATGATTCAATATGAGTGGCTTGGATTCTATTATTAGAAAAAAATTTTACGTAGATGAAAATCATCATCTTATTAAGATCATTTATGTTAAATCATAAAAAAAAAGTAAATATAAAAGTGTATCTGAATTCATAAATATTGATAAAATTTTTAAATTTTGTGATTTTTGATCTATACGTATGAATTTAAAAAAAAAAAAACTTTTTTTCTTTTTTTTGATGATAGAATGTCAGAAAAGTGTCTTAAGAATAATTCGAAGACCAAAATCTTATTTACAATTATACACAATTTTTTTTTAATTTAACCCATTATTAATTAAAAATTAAATAATAGAGTATCTACACATATAAACTCATAATTTATAAAATGATTTGATCTATTTTAATTTTAAACTTTATTAAATCACTTTAAACTTGTTCAAACCTTTTATAATAGCAAATAACTAACCATTATTATCATCATTAATATATATATATATATATATATACGCGCACATCCAACATGTAACATTTGTTGCGTTGATTAGCAATTTGACATGATGATAAGGAGGATATGATATATATATTATATATACAATTAAGCTATATGCAGCAGCCAGCAGCCGCCCTCATGGCTGTGTAGGCGGCCCATCCATCAAACTTAAAAACAGTCTGCTAATGCGTTTATTTTTCCATTAGCAACACCCAACGGTTCGATTTTGCTTGCGCATCAATTTATTGGTCTCTACGTATGTCTTCGCTTCCATACAATCAACTACTCCCTCTGCTCCTTAATTATAAGCACTAAAAACCATCTTTTTTGTATTATTTTAGTTGTCCTAAAACTATGTCTTCGTTTGAAGCTCGAGTTAAGTTTTACTTGGCCTCAATTTAATAAACAAAAAATTTTAATTTTAATTAATTATATTTAAAATTAATATTTAATATTATTTTTTAAAATAATTAGTTTAATCAATCATCGTCAAATCGAGTTTGACCCAACTCAATTGGTAAATATCTTTATTTATTGTCTTTTAATTATACCTACTCACTTTCTTTTTCTTTTTCTTTTTTATATAAAATAATGTAATTAAAAAAAACCTTCATAATCAATAAAAGTCAAAATTCAAACTTAGTTTTTTTTTTTTTTTTTAAGTTCTGTACAAAATGGAAATAAGAAAATACACACAACATTGTGTGGTTTGATGGGTTTGTCTGGTCTACCACAGGTTTTTCCTCTTTTTTTTTTTTTTAACATAATGTTAAATAAACTAAAATTAACACTCCTAAAAGTCGAATAATAAAATAAGTAGAACAAAATTTAAGGTTCAAACATATATAATTGTTTTTTCCAGCTACCTAATTAATAAATTAAAATGAAACTATAATAAAAAATATATATTTATTAAATACATATGGGAAACGGAGAGGGCGGAGGTTCAGTTCCTCATCAGCCTTCCTCGTCCTCAACGGAAAATTCAAAATCTTCCCTATCCTCTCATAATAGGAATTAGGTTTTCATTGAGTTCAGATGAAATTAACATCCCAAGTTAATATATATATATATATATATATATAGTATAAATAAATTGATACAAGATTCTAGAAATAAAATGTCCATAATTTTAATTAAAAAAACATCATCATCATCATTATATAGATGTAGGTATAAGCTGCTGCAACTTTCATTCAGAGGCAGTTTGAAGGGAAATTTTTAGTGCTACTGCTACCAAGTATATAAAGAATATATATATTTGTCACAAATATCTGGATTACTATATTATGTATATGTGTGTGTATATATATATATATATATATATATATATATATATAAGAGAATTGCTAAAAGAATTCTATTCTAAGGAGAGAAAAATATTCATATTTAGAGAGACAGGGAGAGAGGTTGGCCTCTTTCTCTTGTATATTGTATTTGTATGGACTGTCCGTAGGAGTTAAATGTTATCACCACTAAAACTTGTAGTAGTTAAACAAGTTTAAGAAAAAAAGAAGAAGAACAACTTGATTAAAGAGTAGAAAAAAAAAAGGTTGATTAAAGAGCGGGTCAAGACAAGACATAACTTGCATTTGAAATATTTACATATGTACCGATTATATAGAAAAAAAAAATTTTAAAAAAAAGACAGTATAGATTAGTAAACCTTTTATTAATATATAATTAAACTTCGAAAATTAATTTATTAAAAAACAAAAGAAAAAGAAATTGGGAATGAGCGAATGTGCTGAATTTGAATTAGTGTTAATTAAGAATTAATGCAGACGTACGGTCCTCTGGAGCAAGAACTCGATGCGATGCGTTGCGTGATCACTTGGCTGGCACAATATCCAGGATTGGAGCTCCACATATTGGACACTTTCCACTCCTCCATTGCAGTTCATGCCCACATTTCAGACAGGTGCACATGTGGCCGCATCTGAGGAAATCAAATACAAAGCCAAATATTAGTGCTTTCCATGCTTTCTTTTTCCTTTTTTTTTTTTTTTCTATTATTTTAGTATAAATCTAAGAAGAACTGAGGCTGCTACTCCTAGGTTGGCTTTGGAGTCCTGTACAAAACATGTGCTGTTTACCTGTACAAAAGTGAGTCCACCGGCATTTCGTAGCAAATACAACAACTACGTTTCCACGCTGTCCTATCTGCCCTCCCTTTCCCTTCCCCTTCCCCTTCAACTGTATTAATCATTATAACCATTTCATCAACTTCTAGTCAATATCGCAATTAGATTATATATATTTATATATGTGTGTATAAGTCGCATTCTCAAGGCCGAAAAGTGAGATAGAGATGCGCAAGAAAATAAGCATACTGTGAAAGAAATAATTAATTATTAAGTCAAGTCTCACCCGAATGAACTTCCCGAATAACGGAACAGTGTTGCAATTTCATCTGCATGTCCATGCAGCTCTGAATTGATTTTCTTAGCTCACTTATCTCATGGTGAAGTTGCTCCATATGCCCTCTTAAATCACAAATGAGTTTCATTTCCTTTAATATATGTATGCATATATAGCAAAGGAAAATCCATTGATCAGTGACTGAAATTTTAAAAATATTGAACCAGCATAACTAAATCAATCTAAGAGATATATAAAATCCAAAACAACTCACGAGAGAAGATGACTGTCGATTATCCTCATAACATTGAGCTTGAGATGGTCCAGGTGGAGATGAAATTACAGATGCACCCCGATCAGAATCGTTACCGGTTTCGTTATCATCTTGAAAGCTCCATGACCTCATCAGATCAGATGGTGAAGGCATTAGCAAAGATGATGTGGATTGATTAAAATAGTTATTGGATTCATGACATTGATGGCTGCTTAAGCTCCTTTCTTCTTCTTCTTCTTCTTCTTCTTGATCACCTGCTGGATGCAAATGTCTCCGTAGGTAAGACATCGCTTGGACCATTCTTTCCTTGCCATCCACCTCTTGTTGACTTTCGGTTCCATCTGCTTGCATTTGTACACGAGAAATCATTACGCGGTCCATTCTCTCTCTGAAATCACTGCCAAGCACAGTTGAAACTCTTCCCCTGCAGGCGTAGGTAAATCGGAAATCAAGATGATGAGTCTTTGCATATTGCAAGTTAAGAAAGATCAGACAAGTATTTTCCCATTTAGAAGTCAATGCTAAATGCGCATAATTCATCAAGTTCTATACCCTTATCTCATATTTCAAGGTTATACACACACACGCACACACACACACACACACACACATATATATATATATGCATGTGAAGTGAAATTTTCCCCTCCTTTGGCGATAATATACAAACATAGCCCAAAAGAAAAAAGAACAAAAACGGAGCATGCTGACGCCGATGACAAATAATTTTAAAGATGATACTTTATGACAAATGTTGATCCATTATCTTTCCTTCTTTTTTTTCCCCTCATATTGGTTAAATAAATTAGTTTATTGCGCGTGCCAAATTAGGGAACAACGCGCCATGAATATTCTCAGCTACATTCACTCACTTAAGAAATTTTATAGCGCATAATCAGTAGCTTCTATATTAACCAATTCATCTCCAGCGTAAGTCAACCAACTAAAGTAGTAGGTTGCAAATGCAATAATATGAATTATTATACCCATTTACTGCTCCTGCATGTACAAATTTCACTTAACTCGAGAATCGTGTTTCTGAAGGTGAATATAGAACGTTTAAAAAAAAAAACAGCTAAACAGTAAATTTCGTATACCTTTCCAGGAGCTGACGTATCTCATTTTTTGAGGTTGTGTTGAGCACTTCTTGGTACCATGCTTTCCGTAAGCCTTCCCAATAACTTCTGGGTCGAGATATATTACTAAACCAGTCATAATTTGTTTGAGCAGAATACTGTTGGCAATGATCCTCCACTTCTTCAGTTACCTCATTCTCATTCTGGTCATTGTAGGATGTTGAGTTCTCTACAATTTCCTGAGAGACAAGGCAGAGATGCTGCTCATGGTCACCAATATCCTGTTCTTCAACTATCTCATTCTCTGTGCTACTATTTAAGGATATTGTTGTTTCCATAGTTTCTTGCAAGTCAAGAGCAAGACGATGGTGGTGATTTTCTTGCGCGATCTCGTTTTGGGTATAGACATCCAAAGATGATATTGTTTCTGCAGTTTCTTGTGAGTCAAGGAAGAGAAGTTGTGGGCTGTTGGACCCTAGTTTTTTTGCCACCTCATTCTCAAATTGAACCTCCAAGGTCGTCGTTGCCTTTGCAACTTTTAGTGATTCAAGGCATCTTGTTTTCTGTTGTATAGCATTAAAAGGTGGATTGGCCTCCTGTTCATGAAGATCTTCGTTTTTGTTCATTGCCAAGCGATCAGCTGGCCATGTACTCTGCTGGCCAGCGGAAGACAGCTTTTGGCAACGAGTATCTTCACTTTGTGGGAGTTTGCGAGTGGAGCTTTTGTCTAACGGTATCGAGTTGTTTATGACCTCTCTATGAAGGCATCTTGGAGTAGCTGAAACATTCTGGGCTGTCATGAGATGCTCAGCACCAGTGCTAAACTTCTCCCTGGATAGTTAAGTTTCACATGTGTTAAAAAGTTGGTAAAACGCAAACAAAAAGGAAAATATAATTGAATAAATTAAAAACTAGGCCCATGCATTTATAGGCTGAAACTTTCTTAACTTGGAAGTAAAACGTAGTTGGATGAGATTCATTTGTTAGCTTGAACGCAAGCTAAGCTAACTATGGTGATACCTGAGATGCATAATAGTAGACCCTTGTGGGAGTCGATTCACATTGGCTCCCGGTGATTGTGGACGACATTTATCTTGAATTGTCACGCAGCGTTGTAGACATTTAAGCCGTAGCATTGACTACAATAATGGAAGCATAACGCAACCAATAACAATCACATGAGTTGGAATGAAAGAATTAATGAATATTCTAATCAATAAGCTTATATATTATGGTTATATGGGCCTTATGGTGAAAAAGAAAACACACCTGAAGGCGGCCACGCTCTGAGAATTTTGAGACTGCTTGGCGTTTCGCTAGTGAATCTAACTCTCTGCTCTTGTCTCGCTCTATCTGTGTAAGCAAATCATGGAATGCTTGTCGCCCTCTTAGTCGAGGTGAGTTTACAACCTGTGAGAAACACCTCTGCTCTACTTGATCTGATATGGAACAATGCTTATGCTCTCTACATTGTGAGTGTGTAACGTTGTGCTCATAATTATCCCCATCTTCCCTACCATTTTTCAATCTCTTAATGATATCTGCAATTCTCACTCTTTCAATTTCTCCAGTATCAAAACTCCTGCTACATGAAGAAGAAGCTGTTTCACATGCCACAGTTCTATCTGATTGTGACTCCCAATCTATTAAAGAATCATCATTGTTTGTTCTATCGTCAAGTCTTTCATCAAATATATCGGCCTTTGAAGGTTCTTCCACAAGTGAGGTATTATTTTCATTAGAGCTTAAACCAGAACTTGTCCTACTGGCGTTCGAACCCATGCTTTGGCTTTGATTCTGGTTTGAATTAATGCTATTTGATCGATTTAGTCTAGCCTCCCATATTTGAACAAGGGACGAAGCGCCAAGATTGTTCTTGATGGAGGCATTATCTATTTGAGTCGAAATATTTTGGGCATTTTTTGTCTTAGAACTTGATGCCATTGATGTTGTTAGTGATACAGGGTTTGAATGTGAAGGAGCTAATAATGGTTCTGCAGCTTCGTTTGAATGTTTGTCGATGGTGGATACCGTCGCATCTTGGGCCTGCCTAGTTATCCATCGATCAAGAATAGGAGAATGCCTTGGGGTGATTGGTGAAGGCTCCTCGTTTTTCACGTTGTGGTGGTGGTTCTTGTTTAAGAATCGCAATTTATGAGGGTGTTTACCATTGACTTGTTCATTGGTGACCAAAGAAGCAACATGGGTGATTTGATTTTGTGAATTTTGGGCGGAAGAGAGAGAGATGTAGTCATTGATATGATCTCTAACCAAATCATTGAAATTGTTATCGAAAACAGCTTGCATAGCTCTCACATTGCTCTCTCGGCATCGTTCTTTACGATTTTGATCCCTTAGGACACATCCAAAAGGCGAGGAAGAGGAAACAATCTCCAGTTGGGAAGATGCCATATTTGAAGAATGCGGATTCGATTAAATTAATATATTTTCATAATATGAATGTATGTATATGGGCATTGCCAATGCAAGCAAAGGAACAGAATCGGAAAAGGAGGTTGGATATCGGGAGCAGACAAACCAAACATATGAACAAAAAAAGAAAGAGGGGTTTGGATATGGGCGAGGGATTGTGTGTCTAGAAATTGAAAAAATAACTAAAGTGAGAAGAGTAAAACAGAGGTGGGGAAGCAAATTGAATAGAAAGCAGCAAACTTGGTTAACGAAAACAAGGGAATGGAGTTAAATTGTTAGTTATGAACACGTATATGAAGTATGAACCATTGGTTTGGTAGTTGGTATGAGGTCATACCCCCCCTATATTTAAGAAATTTCCTATCTGTAAGGCGAGCCTCAAGGAGAGAAAGGCGGATGGGACATGGCGTTAGAGGAAGGCTTATTCGACTTTGACTGTATTCCAATATGATAAAACTACTATTCTTACTATTGCCTCTGTATTATCCCTCTCATTACGTTGATTTCTTCGTCGCTACTTGAGCGTACGAAGAAAGAAAAATACTTAATGATCCAACTGTCTCGTCTTGCCTAAAGCAAGAAGAGAAGTGGCCATCACGACATGAAATAATAATAATAATAATAATAATAATAATGATAATAATAATAATAAGCACTCAAATGCAAAATTACTTTGTGAATTAATTTGAAATTATTTGAAATGCAATACTATCTATAGTTTGATTTTTGATCCATTTTACCAAGTAACAGTATCCTCCTCTAATTAAGGATACTCGAGTGCTTAAACTTGGAGGTTTTGATTTAAGCTTGGTTTTTGAAAAATAGTTGGATCAGTGCGTATATATAATGAGAAGGACTTACTAATGTCAAATTAAATAAGTCCTATGAAAGAAAAATATAACAAAAAAGTTAAAACAACAACCAAAAAAAAAAAAAATAATAAGCATTTATCTTTTGTTTTGTATTTAAATAAATTATTAATGTTTAATTTATACCAAATAAGTTTTTTACTTTTTAATTTAATGTTTACTTTTTATTTACAATAAGAATTTATTTACATACAAATCAAAGCATAAAAATTTATATAAATATAATAAAAATATAAATTCAATACAATATGCTTAAAAATGAGTAGTTCAAGTTTTTTTTAGTGCTTTAACAAAAAGGTCAGTAGAATATTTGAAAAGAAAGAACTAGAGATTGGTATTTAGAGGCCAAGATCAAGTAAGTTCAAAATTTAATCATTTTGGATTTAAATTATTTTGAAATGAGATTATTTTGAGTATATATTTTTTATTTTATTTTTAGTTTATGAATGATACAATATTTTATATTTGTAAGTTAAGGTTAAATTTTTGTTTAAATTATTTTAAATTTTAATTTTCAAATTAAAATTTTAAATATAGATATCCATAAATATATATATATATATATATATATGTAGATATGTGAACAAATTTTTAGATTTGAGTTTATTGAAAAAAAATTATAGATACTGATACATAGTACGTGGCATATCAGGTCATGCGGAGCAAAGAAGGAAAGCAATGCTGAAAGAATAAGACACGTGGCGAGGTCATGTGGCGTTGATGATTGATTTTATAATGACAAAATTGAGGGAGAAACGAAGGGAAGACAGAAAGGTAAAGGTCTAAAGGAGGAGGAAAAGAGGAGATGGCAGTGAGCGCAACGGTGATCGGGGCATTGCTGGGGCTGGGCACCCAAATGTACTCCAATGCTCTCCGCAAGCTCCCTTACATGCGACGTCCGACTTCTATCTTTCTCTATTTATTTATTCATGTGGTTGAAATTCTTCCAAATTCGAAACCCTAGACTTGAAATTGAAACTTAAAATTGAAATTGAAATGCAGATCCATGGGAGCATCTGTTGGGGATGGGTCTGGGAGCAGTGTTGGTGAACCAGCTGGTGAAGTGGGATGCTCAGCTCCAACGGGACCTCGACAAAATGCTCGAAAAAGCCAAGGAAGCCAACGAGCGCCGCTACTTCGGTCGGTAACTCTGTTTTCATTCATTTCATGACTTTCGATTCTACTAGTAGTTGTTAATTCTTTATCTTATTTCAATGCAAACTTAAGTTCACTGCGAAGACCATACTTTCGAAAACTAAGCCATAAATTTTATCAATTTACCAAATTATTTAAAATTAAATCAAATAAAAAAACTAAATTAAGCAAAGCAAAACAAAGCAAAAAGCAACAATATTATCTGCACTCCTTTATACTATCAGTGTTCTTATTTCAGCCTTCTCCGGCTCATGCAGCTTTGCCTTTGGTTGCAGAGTCTTATATCCCTATTTTCCAAACTTCTCTTTTTCTGTATAATTATAATTTAGCTACTGCATGCAATATATATAGAGTTCTCGAAGCTACTCTGATGCAGCAAGTGTTGTTAATTTATCCCAAACTGACCCCCTTTTGAAAAAAGAAAAAAAAATACCAACTCTGGAACTAGATATTCTAGTTTCTTAATATCTTTCCCTTGGCTGATCAATGGCAATAGTAATGGTTATGACCTTGCTCCACACCAAACTTAAAGATTAAAGTTACGTATCTTATCTGCCTGCATGGCATTGTTTTGACATAAAATTTCCTTCCTCTTTAAACTGCAGATGAAGATGATGATTAATGCTTTCGCCCTATCATCAGATAAGACATTCATGCACCAAGCAGTTGTGGTCATAAAACTGGTTTGGATTGTGGATGGAGGATTTTGGACTGTTTGTTTGTGTGTTTTCAAGCCTGTTGAACTTTACTTTGTTTGCCTTTTTCTTTTTGAATATAAGCTGCAATGCCTTCTACGTGCAAACTGGCTAGTGCAAATGCTGCTTTTGAAATAAGTAAAAAAATAATTCAAAGAAATGGCACTATTTTTTTTGAGCTGCAGTGTTTCTTAAATATGAAATTACGTTGCAATGGCTGAAGATTTCATTTTGAATTATTGTGTCATAAACTACTACTCATTAAGAAATGTATAACGATAATAATTAAATTGTTTTTCTTTTCAAAATAATCTAGTAATCCATTAATCATTTGTTAAAAACTGAACTGTTTATTTCTTCAGGTAATCTGAGCAAAAATCTACCAAAAATTATCCTAGGAAAAGTGACGCTTGTAAAATATTGTCTTGAACGATGACAATAGGTTGAAGTGTGTATTTACAATTTTTGGTGCATTTTAATCAACCCATGGTATATGGGATTGTACGGAAAGGCTGTAGTCTTGTGGGGATTGGTTTGTCATCTGCACGGCCTCTTTTCTTGCTCTGATATATCTCAACTAGCTATATCTTTTAAGTTGAAGTGGTGTAGGCATAGTATTAACCATCGCAGCGCAGTTTCTTCAACGTAATGAGGCGGGGCTTCATGCATGCTTGCTGGATTGGATGTGGAAGAGAAGAAGATGATAGCTTGGTATTCAATTCCACTGCTATTATTAGAATGAGTGTTATCTTCTTTACGACTACTTAAGAAAGAACTCTCAACAAAAACCATTCAAACAAGCTGGATACTTCAAGTACGTAGGACTAACTTGGACTAATACATTTCCGTTCATAGATTTTGGCATAACTAGATAATAATAATAATATGTGTTTAAATGGAAGTTCCACAACGGGAGGCTACATCAACAATGATTTCTCCTCATCAACAATGATTTCTCCTTATTTTCAGCCATAAGAACTGATAGGGTTAGGTCATTTGGAGGGTTCCGTATTCACCTTGTCAGTATCTACCTTCCTGTTGTTCAATACATGAACGAGGAGATCACCTGCTTGACGGGCAGATGGCCTTTCTTGTGTGGTGGTTTTCGTACACTGCAGTGCTATTTCAAGCACTTGATAGGCTGCAGATTCCTCACAAGGTAAGAGGGGTTTCAATGCAGGATCTATCAGTTCCCCACGATCAGAACATTGCATTTCCATACGCATCTCCACCCATCTCACCATGTCCATGTCTACACCAAAAAGGGCATCAGTTGGCATTTTCCCGCTGACAAGCTCCATTAGCACAATGCCCATACTGTAAACGTCACTCTTCTCAGTTGCCTTCAACGTATAAGCATACTCTGCAAACACAAAATAAATATCACTCAACCATGAATGTTTTTTGAGCTCTAAACAGCATATGGTATTATTTAAGGTATTAACTTGGTTACTACCTGGCGCAATGTAACCATAAGACCCTGCAAACCATGAATTTGATTCTGTGTTGGAGTTATAATTCTCAGCAAGTGATTTTGCTAGCCCGAAATCTCCCAAATGTGCTTCCATATTAGAATCTAGCAACACATTGCTCGATTTGATGTCCCTATGAACGATCTTTGGCACGCAGTCATGATGGAGGTACTCCACTCCTTGCGCCAATCCCACAGCAATCCTTATCCTAGCCTCCCAATCAAGGCTCTTCTTCTTCATATTCATCGGTTGCTTATGTAGCCAATCCCACACACTTCCATTCTCCATGTACTCGTATATCAGGAGATTCAAACCGGCCACTCGGTTGCTACAGTACCCCATCAACTTCACTAGATGCCTATGCCTTATCCTCCCAAGTGTTCTGATCTCTCTGGTGAAACTTCTGTTCGACATAACATCCTCTTTCCATAAAATCTTTTTGACAGCCACGGTTTCTCCCGTCTGTAGTTCACCTTTGTAAATCGTTCCAGACCCGCCGGAGCCAATGACAAACTCATCACTTAGATTTTTTGTGGCTTGCATGATGTCTTCCCATTTGTAGTCTTGCTTAGCAGCCCCATTGTGGAAGAGTAGCCTTCTCCTTGCTTGGGAAGAACTGGAAGAGTAGGTGCAATTCACTTCACTGGCTCTCTTTAAATATTCTCTCCTCTGTTTAAAAAAGACGGCTACCACCAGTGCAAGCAGAGCAATTGCAGCTAAAGTTGAAATTGCTGATATCACCACCACAGATGTTTCACTCAGGGCTGATTGCTGTTTGCCCGATGCAATGTTGTCGCAACTATCAAGTGGGCTTCCACAAAGATATAAGTTCCCTTCAAATGCCTCAACTGGCCAGTGTGACAGTTGTTTGCTTAATTTGCCTTGAAGATTGTTGTGGGAGAGATTAAGCTTGCCCAAGCTACTCATGTCACCAATTTGAGGAGGGACTTCTCCCATGAGTTGATTGTGAGAAAGATCAAGGGCTTCGAGCTTGGATAGGGTTCCAATAGAAGGTGGGATTTGTCCAGTGAGGTTATTGTAACTGAGATCTAGAATGCTTTGAAGATTGTGGAGTTGCCCAAGCTCAGTTGGTATATCACCACTGAAGTCGTTCTGTGAGAGCTGTAGCTCATATAGGTTGCTTAGCTTGCCCATGGTTATAGGAATGGGTCCAGAAAGTTGGTTTCTGTTGAGATTGAGTACATTAAGAGATAACAATTCGCCTATTTCACCCAGGAGAGTTCCATTAAGGGAATTTCCATCAAGGCACAATACCAACAACTTGGAACAATTAAAAAGTTCTCGAGGAAGAGAACCAAAAAAATGATTGGAGGAGAGCCTAAGCTCTCCTAGCTGAGGCAAATCACCGAGCCATGGTGGTATCAATCCAGAAAGCAAGTTGTCGTTTAAATCAATATGACTCAATTTCCTGCAGAAGATCAGCTCAGCTGGTAGAGGTCCAGTGAGCAAATTACCTGAGAGATCTAATAGTGACAGTTCACGAATCATGCCTAATGATCCAGGGATTCTTCCAGTGAATTGATTTTTTCCTAATCTTAGCCTCTCAAGAGTCGGTGAATTACCAAGCTCCTGAGGAATTTCACCATCAAATGCATTGTTTGTTACATCAAAGGAAAGCAAAGAACGTGAACTACATAATGCAGCAATGCTGCCATTCATTTTGTTCGTGGAGAGATTGACTCTCGTTAGGTTCGCTAAATTGATCAATGAAGCGGGGAGATTACCTTCAAGTGAATTGTTGTAAAGCATGAGCTGCTCCAGGGCTTGAAGGAACCCAAAGCTCGTAGGAATGCCGCCAGATAGGCGATTGTCTGCCAAGTCCAGGATAGTCAGGTGATGGCAGTTACCCAATGTGGCTGGAATTTCACCCACAAGCGCATTTTGCCTCAGATGAAGCAGATGCAGCTCCTTTAGTCTGCCAATAGTAACGGGAATCTCCCCAGTGAAACGATTGTCAAAAAAGTCAATCATTTTCAAGCTTGAACAATTACCAATCTCCGAAGGGATGTACCCAGATAGTAGATTTTCATACAGATATAAGATTTCAAGTTTACTCAGCATTCCAATTTCTCCAGGCAGGTTGCCCTCTAAATTGTTGTGAAACAGTGCCAGTGTCTGCAAGTTGCTGAGGTTTGCTATGAACGGAGAAATTGAACCAACCAAGCTGTTGTTGTGGAGATAGAGATCGGTCAATCCAAGCAGCTCATAAAGCTCAACAGGTATTGATCCATTTAGCGTATTGTTCGACAAATCAAGCTGCTTCAACGATCGACAGAGTCTCAATCCCGCCGGAATTTCACCCAAAAGTTGAACGTCTGAAAGAATCAGATGCTCCAAATTGCTAGTGTTGGAACATATATTTCTTGGTAGTGGACCTGAAAGATTGTTCCTTGATAAAACCAAGAAAACTAGCTTCCTCATCTTGCCTAACTCTTCAGGAATGCCTCCTGTGAGCTTGTTTAACGATAAATCAAGATTCTGAAGATTGCCCAAGTTCGCTAATGACTTTGGGATTGCACCTTCAAGATGGTTCCCCATTAAACTGAGATAAACTAGCTGACTCAATTCACCGAGTTGGCTCGGTATATCCCCTGAAAGGCTGTTGTCAATCAAATTGAGAATTTGAAGCTCCTTGAGACCACCCAATTCCGCTGGGATGGATCCATTAAGGTTGTTGAAAGCTGCAGTGAATACGATGAGGCTTGAACAGTTCCCAAGCTGAGGTGGGATAGGACCCTCAAGTTGATTATCCTGCAGAATCAAGTTCTCAAGTCTGGCGAGGTGACCCAGTTCGGGGGCAATTGGGCCTGTGAGACGGCATGAGGCTAGGCCAAGGGTGACCAAGTTGACAAGTTTTCCAAAAGTGGAAGGAATGGGACCAGTGAGTCCATTATCACCAATTCGGATGACTCGGAGACTGGTGAGTGAACCCAGCTGAGGTGGGATGGGGCCAGAGAGTTGGTTCGAGAATAGAAGCAAAGATTCCAAGGAAGATAGGTTAGAGAGAGTGGTTGGGATGGGGCCCGTAAGGCGATTAGAGGAAAGATCAAGGTGGAGTAGGTTTTGTAAACGACCAAGCGAGGGTGATACTGAGCCACCGAGTGAGAATCCAGAAAGGTTTAGACTCATTACATGGAATGAGTTGGCGGGGGAGCTGAAGCCACAAGTGACTCCTCTCCAGGTACAGATATTGGGATTGGTTTGGGAGGACCAGTCATGCAGAACATTTTGAGGGTCTTGTACAAACGACCTCTTGACCTCCAGAAGAAGCGATAAATCTTGGTTATGACTGAAAACAGAAGCGAAAGCATAACATGTTAAAAAGAGTATAGTGAGGAGGATGGAGAAATCCTTTTTCATCCACTCCATGTCTTTGGTTTGGAGAAACCGAGTAGTGGAAGAGAGAAAAGGATTGTTAGCATACAAAAGTACTGCATTTGCACTGCACGAACATAGAGAGCTTTGTAGAGGATTATCTTATCTACTGGTTTTTGGCATAATTGTTATTGGTGCATGGGGATGGAGTAGTTGGTCGGAGAACATGGACGCGTGGTGGTATACAAGGGTAGGAGGTAAGGAGATGAGAGGTGCATTAATTAGGGAGGTGCAGGAGATGAGACGAGACTCGCGACTCGAGAGCTGAGCATTCGGAGTTGGTAATAATATTTGCAGAGAAGTGTGTTAAGAGGCCTTAAAAAGGGTGAAATGAGGAAAAGAGATAAGGAGCGTTGACATTAGATGAGAGAGCGTTAGTCTGTCAGTAAGAAAGTTATAAATGAGTGCCCAAATTCTACTGCTGTATTGGGAACAACGGATCAGGGAAGGGGAGGCAACTTGGTAGACTGGTCTGGTTGCAGCAGTATAATAGCAGAACCAGAGATAGTTCGAGAGACTTTGATGACTCTAATCCAACTGTACTGCTGTCGACAGGTGTGCTCATAAATGAACGAAGATGAACATTTAAAATATTATTTTCGTATTGACAAGGTCAAAAGTGGGTCAGAGCAGGAAGGACATGGAAATATAAATAGAAATAGGATGAACTCATGATCTAGGACTGGGCAGCATAAAATTAACAATAACAAACAAGCTAAGAAAATTGTAAATGAATGGAATCGAAGAGATAGTATAAAAGTTAAAACTTAAAAATGCATGGATAAGTAGCTGTGCTTGCAATAGTAAGAGAAGCAAGTTTGAGGGGGCCGGGGGTGGGTGGGCGTGCCTGTTTTGTTTTTAACTTTTAGTAGTGTGTTAGCTCAGATCAGATCAGAATGACTTAAAAACCCTATTAAGAAATGAGAAAGTGAGGGGGTTGAACTCGAATTCCTCTGTTTTGTTCAAATAAGAATGTAGATTAATTGAAAAAGCTAGGTAGCTTAGCTAAGCTTGGAAGGTAGGCTTTCAAAGTCAAAGCAAATGGAGTCCCCACTTTACCTTTTCTCACGTACTTTATATAAATATATTTTCTGGACATGATATATATTCCGCAACCCCACCCCCACGTAATTAGCTTGCTATTGTTCCAAAAACTTACTTTCATTTGATATAATATCCATCCAGAGCCAAGCATTGGCTTAATTGCTCTCAAGTATCATCCTTGTAAAGACAACAAAACAACTAATACAACCGCATTCCGCATTGTTTTTTCTGCTTTTAATTATTCTAATGATGAATGATGATCATATTATTGGGTTGAGCCACCAAATCCATTGTGTCTTTTTGTGGCATTTCAATTCGTTTTTTGATCGGTAGCCTACTCCAAAAGCCAAAGGACCTCTCCTCACTTCCTTAATCCATTTGCTGCTCTGCCCCACAAATAGCGTAGCTAATTGCGATTAATGTTTGTTCATACACACACGGGGAGGGAGGATTATTGGACAAGCTGGTTTTCACATCGGGCTCAGTCAACGTTAAAAGGCTAAATTGAAAATTCTAAAAAGGCCAATTAAAAATTAAAAAACCCAAAGGCAAATCTCGAGAGCCAAATGCAAAAGCACCTAAGTTCTCGATAAGTTATAAAAGTGCAGTAAAGAATTTTAGAGACCCAATTAAATGTTTAGAGGTCCAAAAGTAATTAAGTAGCTCAAAATTAAATTCAGGGTTCAATTAACAAACGCGAGAGTATAATTAAAATGAACTTGAGTTAAGCCCAATAATTTATAAAGAAATCTGCCCAATTCAATTCAAAATCACTACAATCACCTGGAAGATATTTCCAAATACCCCAAATAAAATGGGCTTAATAAGAATTGGATTCAGGCGGAGATTTAAACGTAAAAGTAACAATCGGACCGGTTCGAATCGTGACGCTGTTCATGTTGATTAATTTTGAATTCAACCCATTTTTAAATCTAAAACTTTCTGAGTTTGAACCTTTTGATCAAAACAAACGGGAAAGCTATTCTTTTTTGGGAACGAAAAGAAAGGAGGGTGTAGTTCAATTATCTTTTCTTATTTTTTAATTTGTACTTTATTCTTGTTGATGGAAATTAAAAGAAAGGAGTGTTAATTAATAGGATTCAAGTCTAGACTGAAGACTAGTGGATGACAATATATATGAGGAGTGTCATTCAGTTAGAAAGGCAAGGGCACGTGATATGTGGTATATATATATATATATATGTATGTATATAAATATATATGCGTTACAAATTAAGGCTTACAATGGACGAGCCGGCCCTGTTTGGATCAGATATAAATTGTATAACTTTGTTTCCATGAGGTTGACAAGTCAATATATATAAGGAATAGTGAAAATTTGTTTTTCGTTACTAATATTCCACAAAGACAGCAGAGAAGAGATGAAGTAAAGCAGTCAATACTGATAAACTGGTGATGCTTTGCTAACTGAATCCGTCCCCAGGACCCTTTGAGAACCGTCAATCCAACAACTACTCCCTTTTTGTTTCTAATTGGAAAAGAATGATTATAGAAGGCTGGACTTGGGCATGCACCACACTTACACAGCAAAAAAAATAAAAAATGGTTTACAATGTTTGTGCTCAACTCAACTCCCTTCTCATCTCGATTCTACAGCCAAGGAAATGAAATGACAACTGTGATGTGACCATATTCATAACAGTTTCTGTCGCTGCGTTGGGTTGCAGTTACACTTGGGTATTGTTCATTTGTTGGATTGGGCCATTATCAAGTCCATATAACCCAAATTCCCAAAAAGAGAAAGATTTTTTTTTTTTGGAAAAAAAAAAAGCCTAATGCAAGTCAATTTGCTTTCTTTAAGAACGTGATAGTAATACTAAAAGTCAAAAGTATTTATATTGATGATCAATAGTCGGACATGGGTAGCATGTCGTTTTTGATTAATAATGTTGGTGGGGCTGCGTCCCACGTATTTTCGTAATTTCTTAATTTAATAATTGTGATTGCCATGCCATGCCAACTATATCTTATTCATCAATTACCACTAATATATAAACAAACGCAATTGCAAGAACATTGGTGAATAATACATTTATCATCATCGAGAAAAGACAAGAAAATCCGAAGTTCTCTTAAAAACAATGAAATACTCCGTTGTCTGCCTTTTCCTCCCGACAGTACTTGTCTTAATTATATCTGCAGCCTATGGCCATGGTGAAGAAGACTACTCTCCAACTTTTTCCACGTCGCCAGAGACGTGGCCTTTTGATAATCTTCTATCCTTTGACTACTACCAGCAGAGATGTCCACAGCTTGAAGAAATTATCAACAAAAAAGTGAAAGAATGGATTGCAAAGGATCATACTCTTGCCTCCAGTCTCTTGAGGCTGCATTTTCATGATTGCGCTGTCACGGTAATTAATTTTGCTTATTTTCGTTCGTTAACTTGGGCACAGTCCTACTACATTAATTTTTTGTGTGTATACATGTAGATCTAAGGCTGAGGGTGTGATGTGAATTGATGTGGTTGAACAGGGATGCGATGCTTCTATTCTTTTAAACCACGAGGGAAGTGAGAGGAGAGCAGAGGCCAGCAAAACATTGAGAGGGTTTCAAGTGATAGACGACATTAAGGCGGAGGTGGAGAAATTCTGCCCAGCAACAGTTTCTTGTACAGACATTCTGACGGCAGCCGCCAGGGATGCCACTGTCCTAGTCGGAGTTCCATACTGGATGGTTCCCTATGGCAGGAAAGATTCCCGAATTTCAAATGCAAAAGATGCTGAGATGGTGCCTCATGGTTGCGAAAGCGTTACCACTCTGATTGAGTTTTTCCAATCTCGGGGTCTGAATGTCATTGATTTGGTTGTTCTCTCAGGAGCACACACCATTGGAAGGGCAGCATGTGGTGCAATTCAACAGCGGCTGTATCAGGAGTTGAATGGAACGGAGGGCATTATGCCAAATCCACCTATTGATGATCACTACTTGGACTTCTTGCAAAGAAAATGCAGATGTGCGGCAGATGAGTATGTTGATCTTGATGCAACAACCCCAACCACATTTGATTCCCAATTTTATGCTAATCTTCAGAACAATATGGGACTTTTAGCCACCGATCAAATGCTTTATTCCGATGCAAGGACTACGCCTATCGTCAACACTATAATCCAAAGCGACTCCTCCGATTTCAGACTCCAGTTTTCAGCCTCCATGCTCAAGCTTGCAAACATTCAGGTCCTCTCCGGTCCCGACGAAGGCGAAATTCGAACCAACTGCAATTTTATCAACTCCATTAATTAATTGATGATGATTTCTTTGTTTCGTTAATTTCCCCACCAGCATCTCTTCACTTTCTATTTTTCTTTTTCTTTTTGTTTTTGCCATAATGTCTTGCTCCTGAAACAATAATTGTTGGTCTCTGGATATATTTGTTTGTTCATCATCTCTTGTTTTAACAGAGTAATTAAGAACGAAAACACTTCTGTAATCTCCAATTAAGCTGGTAGGCAGCTTCACCTTCACCATGTATTTTCTGTTGTGTTGTGTCTGTCACATTTCATTTTCATCGTTGCGAACTTGAGATAAATTAGACAAACTATTTACAAATTTATTTGAAATAATTTTTTTTAACCCTTAACTTAGTTTAGTTAGTTTATGTAATCATAGTGACCCCTGTAAGTTTGAAGTTCGAATCACAATATATATAACATTTCTCGTAATCCCAAGTTGCCATTTATACCAAAAGACCAGAAAAATAAAATTCTAACAATTTCTTTTAGGCGATTAGATTTTTGAATTAATTAATTAATTTACACTTTTGACAACCTTTACATGATCCAAGTAAAGCCATGCCCCACAATTATGGTTCTGTCCAAATAACCGCTGCTTGTTCTTTATATCTTTGTCTTTCAGCTTTCATTTCCATGCTTCCTGTAGGTATTTCAGAAGGTTTATATAACATTATAGAATAAACAATAAAGTGAACAGAAGAAGCCTTTTATTCTTTTTGCTACATCCCCACTTGTGAAGCCATCAATGTCTAATAGTAACTTAATTCTTTTTTCTTCATGTTGTGCGATTACTGTCTTAATTACCTTGTAGTTAATCGTGCACGCTGGCCTCACAATATTGGTATAAAGTCAAAGCAAGGCCAAGGCCCCCCTTGAAAATTGTTGCTAGGCTGGAATATAATAGGATACATGGTCGTGTTTATTTTATTTGTGTTAGTTTAGTCAACTTTATTGAGAGTGGTTTACCACAAAGGGACTCCGAAAATGGAAATACTAAGCAGAAAGTACGGATGAATTTGGGTGGGAAAAGATTGTTGTTGCCCATTCCATATTTATACTCACTCCTGTATACATAGAGGACAGCAACAAGTGTTGGAACATTTTAAAAATAATAAAAGGTCATGTCTTTAAAGTAATATCTTTTAATTATTTAATTAAAAGTGATGTCTCTTGATTATTTATCAAATGATATGACTATCTAAATAGATATGTATTTAAAAAAGTTATGTCTATATGAAGAGACATTTATTTGCCTATAAATAGAACCCTTCTAATTTAAAAGACATAGAAGAAAAATAAATAAAAAACTACAAATAGAATTTTGGTAGTTTTGTCACACATTGCTTAGTGCATAGTAGATTGATGTCGTCGATGCAAAATTTTGTCAATCGTAAGGCTTCGTTATATCCTCGAGATTTATACGCCGATAGCCTTTTTGCATACCTAATTAATGATGGGGGCGAATAAAACCTTAAAGAAAATGGCATTGCTACACACCTTGAAGCTTTCGTCAATTTCTCTTATTTTTCGGTTTCCCACGTACTAACAGTAAGTTAAATGTGTTTGTTTAACGATTCATGGTGAACTTGGTGATCGCAGGTAGGCTTCTTGGACTTATGGATCATCCTTGCAAAGGAAAGTCCCCCTGTTATATTTTTACTGCCCAAAGTCACTAACTTTGGAAATTTATTGCTTGTGCTTAGAGTCTATAGACATTCATGTAATACAGTGTTTGTATAAGATAAGTGGAAGGCAGGGTCAAATTCCGTTTTGCCCAATAATCCTACTTAGAGAGTCTAGTTTAAAACTTGTCGAGGATAGTGCGGTTAATAAGACGGAGATCTTCTTCAGTCAGTTGTTAGATTGTCCAAGAGAGGCTTCAACCAACTACTTCTCCTGTGTTTTTTCTGTCCCAGACCACTTCCCATGGTTGAATCAATGGGCAAAAGGGCCTGAACAGTATTGATTTGGTTAGGTGAACACTGAAGAAAATGCCCCTATGTCATCCAAGCCATTAATAAATGAAACCTGCAAAGCCAATTTAGTTTGGCTTGTATTGTCTAGGACGGATAACCAAGAATGCATAAATCTAGAAAAATCCAAATGTGCGCGATATCAGATTAGGATTAACTACAGCTTTTATTTTTGTGCAAATAGACAGCATCATAGCATTTGAAATTATAGTGTTGTAATTTGTGAGACTAATTGCATCTTTGTCACTCCTGTGCAATGCCTCATCCAACTGCAAGCTTTATCTATTTGACTGGGCACTTGGTAGGAAGTGGACTCCCGCAAAGCAATTGATTCCCTTCATAAATGGAGGAATCATTAAATTTTGGGAGAAGAGGAATTCTTCCAGAAAAGTTGTTGTATGACAAGTTCAATCGAGTCAAAGAAGCCAGAGATGCCAAGCTTTTCGGGATCGCTCCTGAAAGATGGTTGTGTGACAGATCAAGCGACTCCAGCAGTTGCAAGTTTCCAATATTCTCAGCAATACTATTGCTTAGAAAATTTCGTGACAAATTCAAGATGCGCAGTGCAAAAAGGTTTGTGATCTCATGAGGGATTTCTCCTGTAAGATAATTCCCTGAGAGGTCAATGCTATTCACATTTGCCTCAACGCTTCTATATTCAGGATCTCTTCCTCTTGTTACCACCTTTATTAGCCCTTCAAATACCTCGCTTCTCTTTCCATAGACGAGGGCTGTCAGATTACCAATACACTTAGGAATGGGCCCTGAAACGTTGTTGTGGGAAAGATCAAATATGTGAAAATTTTGAAGACTACAGAACTGATCAGGTATGCTTCCACTTAAAAAGTTTGAGCGAAGACGTAGCATGAAAAACGAAGAAAATTTTCCCATCCATAAAGGTAGACTCCCCGAAATTTTATTCCCTCCAAGGTCCATGCTTGTCAAACCGGAGCAGTTTTGCAACGACGAAGGGATTTCCCCATCCAGATTGTTGTTGCTCAACAGCAGCACACTTAGAGAAGCTAGGAAACCAAAGGAACTTGGGATGTTCCCTGTCAAACTATTATCTGATACATCAATTCCCCATAACACTAGTGATCGATACCAACAGTTAGGGATTTCTCCAGACAACTTGTTGTTTCCAAGGGAAAGAATGTTCAGCCCCTCTATATCACACATGGATGATGGAATTCTCCCACTCAGATAATTTCCGGAGAGGTATAACTTCTGCAATCTTGGCATCAGGGCCCCAATATTTTCAGGTATTGGCCCTGAAAATGAATTTTCTTGAAGGAATACATCGGTCGCATTAGTGGACCAGGAAGGGAGAGGACCCTCAAAGTGATTATAACTCAGATCGATGACATTTAAATATGGAAAATTTAACTGGTGTGGCAACCTCCCCCTCATTTGATTCTGAGATAGAACCAAATAAGTGACTTGAGCAGACACATCTGAAAACCACTTCCCCGGTATAGTGTCAGATATGTAAACATTTTTTAAGACGACAGAGGTAAGCTCATTTTGAACCTGAAGCCATACAGGAAATGAGGGACCGACTGTGCAGTTTTCAAGTTGGATAGACTTCAGTTTAAAAGGAGGGAACCATCCGTACGATACACTGAAAGCCAAGGACCTTGTTGGCTCTGTTGTGAGACGAATATGCTGTAATTGTCCGAGATTCATGAGGTGGGTTTCTTTCAATACACCCTTCCAAGAATTTGCCATAAGGTTCATATCTACTAGTCGAGAAAGTTGTCCAAAGCTTTCAGGAATTGTACCATTCATCATGTTATACGACAGATCTAATTTTCTCAGCGCTGACAAGCTTCCGATTGATGACGGAATTGAGCCCCAGAAAGAGTTGCCAGAGAGGTCTAGGTGCTGTAAATATTTAAGCAATCCTAATGACTCGGGCAGTTCCCCAATCAATGAGTTAGAACTTAGATCAAGTGACTCTAACTTATTGTTTGGGTTACTTGAGAAACCACTAAGAAGCTCATAAATGTCACCATGGAAATTGTTTGCAGAAAGATCTAGAATCCTTAGTTTGCTAAGATTTCCAAAAAATCCAGGAATTTGACCCACGAGGTTCAAATTATCAGACAAATCAAGGACTTGGAGATTTTTCAGGTTTGCAAATCCAGGAGGAATTGAACCGCTGAAAAAGTCCCATGTCAGATAGAGTTCTGTGAGACCGGTAAGATTGAACAACCATTCGGGAATTAAAGAATTAAAAGAATTCTCCGACAGATCAAGAACTGAAAGTGAGGTGAAGTTAATGGCAGGCAATGTCAATGGGAGACCTTGAAGTTCACACCAGTGCAAGCGTAAGTCTACCAAGGAAGGAAGCATATTAAATGTTTGCAGCCAATGGTCACCTACGCTACCGAGTTTGGCAAATCCCAGGTTTAGATATTTTAAAGAAGAGAGAGGTGTAAGCCATTGTATACCCTGTGAACGTAATTCCCAGGAGCCTGTACGGCTGTACGAGTCTGCATAAAGGTCCAGATACAGCAAGTTTGACAAATTCCCAAGAGAAGGTGGAATCTCTCCAGCAAAAGACGCAAAAGAGAGATTGAGATATCGCAAATTTTTCAGATCGCCAAAGAAGTGGGGAATTTCAAGTCCTTCAAAATCATTCAGGCTAAGGTCCAGATAAGTTAGATATTCCAACTGAAGCAAAGAAGGGTTAATCTTACCTCCCAAGCAGGAGCGTTTATATGCTGTTGGATCACCACCTACTACTCCACTGATTAACTGATAAGGGTTTCTAAGGTCGAGCTTTGTGACGCGACCTGTTTGATTGTGGCATTCGATGCCTTTCCATGTGCAACAATCTTCACCAAGCCAGGAAGAGAGCCTGCCAGAAAGGTCGGTGAGACCTTCTCTGAGGACAACAAGTGCTCTTCTTTCGGTGTCCGTGCATTTGATATGAGTGGAGCAGACAGCAAGCTGTGAATTTGAATTTACGAGGAAGAGAAAAAGCAAATATGAAACAAGGAAACGAGAAGTTGAGCTGAAATTAGGCTTGTTACCCATACCTATGAAGAGGCTTCATCAGGTGCCGATGAATTGTCTCAGTTTCAGCAATTTATGAGCGCTTGGCATGACAGTAGACAGAGTGGGCCTGACGTTTCTTTTTTGTCCATTATTACAAGTTCAATATTAGTGGTGGGGCCAGCCATATCCACTTGATAAAGTGCTCTGGATTGCGGATCGACTCGAAGTGGAAGTGTCATCATCGGTCACTCATCACTCGTATTTGCCTCTCTGGAAACTCTAGAGGCAAGACTCAACAGTCCGCAGTCAGCATTGGGATATTCATATCACTAGCATGGCAACAGCCACACCGCAGCAGCATCTTGCATAGCAATTAGCTTCTCATTGTCCCAAATTCCTAAGCTTTCAACTCCAACATAAAAACGATAAAAAAGAAAAATTAAAATAAATAATATAAAATAATTTAATAGTCTAACATAACGTTAGTGGTTTATATTCGAATATTTTAGTGTCCTGGATAAAAGGCGTTTTATAATAAATCAACTTCTATTCAAAACTTAATAACCTAGCAAGCATAATAGAGATTGTTTTATTTACATAACTTGCTTTACATCTCAAAATAGTGTGTTTAAATAAATCAACTGCTATCCAAAGTTTTATAGGCTTGACATAGTACATTATACATACATATATATATATATATATATATGCACACATACAGATTTAGCCCAAAAATTAATGGCCAATACAATGCTTTTTGCATGGGCTTGAAAACTATAGGAGCAAAACCATTTTAAAACGGGCCCTCGTCCTCAACCTCTCGTCCATAAGCTGGTTTGAGGTTCTAAAAACAAAGCCCATGTGTTTTCGACAGGGGAGACCTTCATCCATTCCGGTGTGGAGTTTGGGGCCAGTCATACTTTAAGTTATGAACAATCGCTGCTGCCCATCTGCTCATATTCTAGTAATAATATTCTTAAAACCAAAATTCCAGCTCGTCTTCTATTTTTGTTAGTATATAAAAAATTAAATAAAAATATAATATAAAATAAAATAAATAATCTAATAATCTTTTTGAACCAGCCTTTACCTTGGAACATCACATGTGTTATGGGAGAGTCAAGAAGCATTTTCCTATTAAAATTGGGAAAAAAAAAGGCAAAATAAATAAATAAATAGAAGTCAAACTATGATGCAAGCTTATTTTGTATAATAATAATAATAATAATAATAATAATAATAATAATACATTTAAGGAATTTGTCACAGCAACATGACTTTTTATTTTTGAAATTGCCACTGCAAACGCTTCTTCTTCTTCTTCTTCTCTTTTTTTTTTTTTTTTTTCTAATTAAGATTATAAGATGTATAAAAAGGAAAACAGAACTGCAACGGTTTGTAGTGAAGAAAATGGAGACTTGTGAATAATAAAACAAAATTTTTAAAATTGATATATTAATAATGTAAAAGTTAATACATTATCAATAAATTTAATGATATCATTTTATTAAAATAAAAATTATTTGTATTTACTTTTAAGATTCTTTATTAAAATATCATCTAATCACGTAAATACAAACCCCATATGGCATTATTGTAGCCATTTGTTGGAATGAAAGCCTCACTCCGATCAAATTTTCTTCTAAACTCATGCTTTAATCGCGATGTCGAATATATAATAATATATGAATTTTGCTACGATAATTTTTAAAATTAATATATTTATAATAATAATAATTTATTAAATATAATAAATGGTAATTTTATTCTTATCTTTGATGCGTGCTAATGCATTAAATGCTTGATTTAATGTTCGCAAGTCTTTGAACCTTTAAGTACTCCAAACTTGCCTTGCAACCTGGGCTAATTCTTCTTCCTTTCACGTTCCACATTGACTCCATCTCTGGACAAAGACTTAACGCATTTGTAACCAGAATTAATAAATAAATAAAGACTTGAGCAACAGTTGCTCATAAGAAAAGCACCCATGGAAATAGACCAAGACAAAGACCAAGACCCAGTCTTTGGCTCAATTTGTTATTATATTATACGCTAATATTGAATTTTCTTGGTAATTTCATGATCAAAGTCGACACTTGTCTTCACCAAATTCCGTTCAACCCAGCCAAGCCCATACTAATAATGCTTAAGAGTATGTAATGCATTAGTAAAACCGTTTAGATTTGTTTGTTACTTGTATGCCAATGCTGTGTCCTTGTTAGTTGTCACTAGACTCGCATGTGGTACTATATAAAAGCATAGCTTCTTTTCATTTCTTACTGAGGCCAAATGGCTAAAGGTTGTTTTTTCTTGACAAAATCACATCAAGCAGAACAAAAAGGAGCGAGCCAGGACAGGAGCCACCAAGTAATAAGCTAATAATACATACATACATACATACAACTCTTGCTAATTAGAGGATGAAGTAGATCAACCGCCTCGGTTGGTCCCACTTTCATTCTTTTTTAAATATATATGTAATGCTTAAATTAAAATGAAAAAAGGTAGGCTTCCCTTAGGTTTGAAGTAATCCAATAAAAATACTAACAGTATGATATTACTATATCAGGAGAAAAATAGTTGGGGATATACAAATATATTTTTTTTGCTGCCTTTTCTTGGTAGTTGAAATGTAGCAGTAGCGATGAAATATGGTAGTTCCTCTGACTTTGTCCACCACCTCACCTTCCATCCTTCCTTCTCTCTCTTTTTCTCTCCCTCTGTCGTTTCCTTTACGTCACAGTTAGATTTCATTTGAGAAAGTTGAGCCATCACCCATCAGACCATCAGGAAAAGTAAACTCCCTGCTCCAATCCTAATATTACTAAATATTAATTTATATACTAGATATCTAATTAAACTACTATGTTTCACTCGGTTCCACGCTGATTTTAATTTTCTCTCTATTTTCTCACGACTCATCTGTCACCACGCGTGCTGTAGGCTCCTCCTACAGCAAGCCTTTACATCTTTTTATGTCCACTCCTCCGCCCTATCTCTGAAGAAACAAACAGCACAACTCCAGACTTTCGAGGATGATGACATGCACATGCATGCTTCCATATTTCAATAAACTTACTGCTTTGTTTTTAACATCGATTCTTTTATTCAGCGGAGTCTCCCCAAGGTTTGTGGTTGAGAAGAATAGCATCCGAGTGCTATCTCCATTGACTCTGCGAGCAAAGCATGATGGTTCCATAGCTAACTTTGGAATACCACACTATGGTGGGTTCATTATAGGCTCAGTTGTTTATCCAGACAAAGGGGCAAATGGTTGTGAACCCTTCGATGGTACGCCCTTCAAGTCCAAGTTACCTCGCCCTATTGTTCTCCTTCTTGATCGTGGAGGTATTTATCCATTCATTTCTCTTCAACAATATTGTCAAAAGCGCTGTTTATAGTTTTTCTCCTTATTTATTTTGTGGTGATCTTTTTTTTCCTCTCTTTTATATGCTAAACTTGTCTAATTTGACTTGTTCTCTAAAGGATTTGATTCGTTTTAATAATTTCTATTGTAATTCAGTAATTCTTTCTGGGACTCCCTGTTTGTATGACTCTTACCGGACATACATATGCACCTATTTCCATGATGGATTGCTCATGAAATAAGAAACGTTTCCAACAACAGTTAGGTGTAGGTTGTAGATATTGTTTCAAAGGCTTGGAGTGTTTTCTTCCCCCTTGACGAATAGCATGTGCATATGCATCAGCATAAACAGTTCTGTATTTTTTTTTTGGGTATAAGAGAAGGGTTGCGGGTGTTGATATTTGAAAACCAACTGAATTTTACCTCATAAAGGTGGCTGTATTTGGATTCAGTTTTAAATTTTCTTTTCAACCGTTTTAAGTCTTTTTTCCCCCTTGATGAAATAGCATGTCCATAAATGAACTCCTTATAATAACGCATATGCGTGTCCGTACCATCAGTAAAAGGAGTTCAGTTATGGCAGGTAGGGTTTTAGTTTTGCTTCTCCCGGCCTTTTTTTTTTTTTTTTAATTTACAAATAGAGCCTTATCTATCACTGCCATCATTATATCATTCTTGACTTCTTGTCTTGCACTTGTAGGTTGCTATTTTGCCTTGAAGGTATGGCATGGCCAAGAGGCTGGAGCAGCAGCAGTATTGGTGGCCGATAGCATAGATGAACCTCTAATAACAATGGATTCTCCTGAGGAAAGCACTGATGCAAATGAGTATGTGGAGAAGATAGGGATTCCGTCAGCTTTGATAGAAAAGTCTTTTGGTGACAGCTTGAAGGATGCACTGAAGAAGGGTGACGATGTAGTAGTAAAATTAGACTGGAGGGAGTCAATGCCACATCCCGACCAGAGAGTTGAATATGAGCTTTGGACGAATAGCAATGATGAGTGTGGAGTTCGTTGTGATGAGCAGATGAACTTTGTAAAGAATTTCAAAGGCCATGCACAGATACTTGAGAAAGGGGGTTACACTTTGTTTACACCACATTACATAACTTGGTATTGTCCGCAGGCTTTTATACCTAGCAGTCAGTGCAAGTCTCAGTGTATAAACCATGGAAGATATTGTGCTCCCGATCCAGAACAAGATTTTGGAGAGGGATATCAAGGAAAGGAAGTGGTGTTTGAGAACCTGAGACAGCTCTGTGTGCACAGAGTTGCCAATGAGAGCAATAGGTCTTGGGTTTGGTGGGACTATGTGACAGATTTCCATATCAGATGTTCAATGAAGGAGAAGAGATATAGCAAAGAATGTGCTGAGGATGTTATGCGTTCACTTGGTAAGTGCTCTTTTTTGTGGAATTTTTCTGTATCATATCTTCTCGCATTCTTGCTTGATTTGTTTCAATGCTTAACCAGATTTGCCCATTGAGAAAATCAAAAAGTGCATGGGTGATCCTGAAGCTGATGTCGAGAATGAAGTCCTGAAAAAGGAGCAAGAACTTCAGGTCATAAACCTTTTACTCGTCCATATTAAATATCACAGTTATTATTTTAAGATTAATGATCTTAAAAAGAAGCAAATGTTAACTTTCTTAATTTGCTACAATCTGTGGACTTAGGTTGGCCGAGGTTCTCGTGGTGATGTTACCATTTTGCCAACATTGGTTATCAATAATGTTCAATATCGAGGTTTGTTACATAGCATGTCAGAGGATTAGATTGCAAAATTCCAAATAACTCTGTGTTAATGCTAAAATGTTGTAGTTATATGTTTCAGTTTTGGCCTGGCAAAAAAACCTGTTTCAGTTTGCCCAAAAATACTTTTCTCGCCAGGCTAAAATCGAAAACCTTTTGACATGCATTTCTTCTTTCTATATCATCAAGTCAATCATGTCTGAAACACCAGCATCATGTAAAAGCAGCAGCTGATAAACATTAAAGGCAATATCACTGATGAATTTAGATTCCCAGTCTTCCTCTATTGAATACTAAAGTCCTTATAGGTTAGTTGATCCCTATCAAGATTCTTTTCCATCCTTGGTTTGCATTAATTGTTCCCTAAGTTTTGTACTTGGCATTTTACCCTCTTATTTCATGGATGCTTCTTTCCCTCATCTTCCATCTTGTTTTATCCTTGCCCTCATCTATTAATCAAAGCAATCCAATTTCATCCAACAATTTCCAAAAATTGTTTTCACAGTTAATATCTATTGGATTACTTAAAATGATGCTGAAGTTCTTGGTTTGCTTGTTATGAAGGAAAACTAGAGAGAAGTGCTGTGCTTAAGGCCATCTGTGCTGGATTTAAGGAGGCCACAGAACCTTCAGTTTGTTTAAGTGCAGGTGGGTTGGGCCTGCTTACAGTCTAAAGTAAACTAGGTGCAGCACCTTTAAATTCAGGAAAGATATTTTTTTTGTCTCTTATTTAATGTTGGCTTCATGTTATTTTGACAGATATTGAAACTAATGAGTGCCTTGAAAGAAATGGCGGTTGTTGGCAGGATAAACAAGCCAACATAACAGCATGCAAGGTAAAACATTGAAAGTTTACAAAGTGTAATGTCGCAATTGAATAGTGACACTTAAGCTCCACAAAAAGGGTACTCCTACTAATGAAAGGATTTTGAACTTCTTTAGGACACATTCAGGGGAAGAGTATGTGAATGCCCAACTGTGAAGGGCGTGCAATATAGAGGAGATGGTTACATATCTTGTGAAGGTGCAGCTTTTCCCTTATGTTGAATGAAATCTGGACAATTGTAGACTTTGATAGTTATCTGTGGTTGGACAAAGTTGGGAATTGAGATATCCATATGATGCCTCAAAAGTTCTGAATTCTGCTAACATAAAAGCTATACATTTATGTGTCACGCTTTTGGCGTTTTGAATTCTTTAGTTAACCTTTTGAAGTGACTGAGTCCTTCAAATGTTAAATGTGAAAATCCACGTTGGTTGCTACCTCAATCACATGATTACCTATGGATACTTCTAAAAGCATGAGTTACTTGCCATGTGATCGTGGAAATTTACTTTGAGGGCAATGTGGTCAGTTTTTGCTGCTTATTTTCCCCATCCTGTGACTCTTACTATTTCTCATCTATTTACAGCTTTTGGACCTGCGAGATGCACAATTAACCATGGAGGCTGCTGGTCTGATACAAAAGATGGATTAACTTTCTCAGCCTGTTCAGTTCAGTGATTTATTCCTTATTTTGTGCTTTCTCCATTGATTTTCTATTATGCTGCATTTTTTCTTTTTCGGTTTGATCAAAATCATTCCATTGCATAAAGCAGGAAACCCAATTAAGAGGTTGTCAGTGTCCAAAAGGCTTTCGAGGGGATGGTCATAAATGCGAAGGTGCTTTCATCTTTTGTCTTAACCCTTCATGTATTTCTCCATTTCGTTGGAATTTCTTCATACTCAACTGTTGTTTTTGTTTCAGATATCAATGAATGCAAAGAACGAAGTGCTTGCCGGTGTGATGGTTGCTCCTGTAAAAACACTTGGGGTTCATATGAGTGCAAGTGTAAAGGTGATCTTCTATACATAAAGGAGCAAGATGCTTGCATTGGTAAGATCATGAGTTGCAGTTATGACTTTTGTCCGAGATTTCCTGTGGCATTCATATACGTAGATTAATACCATTTATACGTACTTGCAGTCATTTTCTGCAGTATATTGACGCTCACAACCATGGAAAGTTCAAATCTATGGTTGAGGATTTCTTTGGCCAAAAATAATCCCAATGCCTTTGATATAGAGTTCTGCAGTCATTTTGAGGAAAAAATGCTAAGCGCATAGTCTTGATTGAAAATTAAAGAGAAAATATAGATAAAAAAATTGCAACAATTTTAGTCCTGAAAACATATAAAAGAGTGATTGAAGGCCTAATATAATGGTTGTGAAAACACATGATTTGATCTCTGTTCATCCTGCTTGCAGAGAGAAATGGATCGCGCTTTGGGTGGTTCCTCACCTTCTTGGTCCTGGCAGCTGTATTGGCAGCAGGCTTAGCTGGGTATATATTCTACAAATATAGGCTCCGGGTATGTCTAAAGTCTAAACTAGTGTAGATAAAGTGAGTTTACATGTTGGTTTATTTGTATCTATGATGATTATTTATTAATTTATTTGTTCGTACAGTCTTACATGGACTCAGAGATCATGGCTATCATGTCGCAGTACATGCCGCTTGACAATCAGCATAACATTGAAGTTCATAGTGATGCACAACCTTTACGACAAAGCTCAACAGCATAAGTAAACCTCGGTAGCTATGAGTGGTTACTCAGCTTGTTTTGTTGGTGTGGAAGTGAAAACCTGCGTTATTTACAAATGGAGGATGTTACAATAGAAGCAGTCAGACTTATGGATTATGCTTTTATATTGGCCTGAAATTTGTCCATATAAAAATACATACATAATATTACATAAACAGCTCTTATGAAATGATGAAAAGACACTTGTTTTACTGCTATATAAGCATAGCCCACCACGATGAACACATATAAACGAGAAGAGAACAGAACAGAGTCCTCTATTGTTGATTGTTGTTTTTCCCCTCTCTGTAGTTGTAGTTGTAGTTGCAGTTGTATGTATATAAAATAGTGGAGAAATAACCATCGGTTGGATTTCAGATGATGAGCCATGATCTATGGTAAATGTAGAAGAAAGAAAAAGAATAAGATTTGATTAGTTCCGCCTATTTCCGAGCGTTACCAACTATTGTACTTGGTTAGCAGCTCATCTGCTTCGCCCCTTTGAATTCAACTGCGCTCAGTAACCAGGTTTCTTTTGCATTACGACTAGTAGTAATGGTAGTACCCAAACTCTGAAAAGCTTTAAATAAAAATTTTAAGTTCATTAAACGAATTTAGAACCAAAATTTAAAAAAAAAAAAAAAGGGATTTTTTAAATTATATATACTATATTATTTTTATGTTTATATATATATATATTATCTTAAAAATATATAATATTATATATATATATATATATATCAAGGTATTTATATTTTAAAAATAAATATTTAAATTAAAAATCATGTTTTTTTATTTATTAAAAAAAAATTATGAGTGAGTCTAGATTGTGTGCGTTATGGGACCAGACTGGATTTGAATGAGAATGTAAAATGTGGAGCTTTCAAACTGCGCCCAGTCTGTCCAGTCCAGTCCATGACATAGCTATTCTGAGCTCTCCCTAACAGAGTGGGAGAAAATGTTTGTGAGATTGAGAGGAAAAGAAGAACGAATAAGAATGTTGAAGGGAGCGGCTGAAAACAAGAAATCACAAGTAAAAGCAACCAATCCACAAATTCCCAATCCTGCAAATATTTAAGAAGTATTGATATTCATTCATTTTATTTGTAGGGTTTCATGCTGTGATCGCAACCATGATACCATACCTATAAAAGAAAAAAAATGAAAAGTGTGAACAAGATTTTGAAGTTGCACCAGTTTCGGTTCCTCTTCCTTGTCTCAACTGCTGCTTCAAAACCCCAACCATCTCAACTACAAATATTTTCATCTTCGTTTTCATCTATACCAAATCTAGCTGATACTTTTCTCAACTCAAAACCCCAAATCTTTTCAACGCTTACTCAACAAGAAGTCCGCAAAATCAACCTCCTCATTCCACGTCTCTGCCTCTCTAACCACCTAACAACCGCAATCCAGCTAGCCACCGCGGCGCTGCTCACTAACCCTCCCCCCAATCCCAACTCCTTCTCTCTTTCCATTCTCATCCACTCCCTCACTCTCCAGCCTGACTTGAAACTGTCCATTTCTCTCTTGAGCCGCCTCACCCGCATCCCACAACCTTACCTTCACCCACATCTAACGCCCATCGCCACCATATTCACAGCTTCTTATCTCAAAAAGGGTAGGCCTAAAGATGCTTTCAAAATATATAACTGGATGCTGAGGCGTGCCTCTCCTTGTACTTGTATGGTAGACAAGGCTGCCTATGGGATTTTGGTTGGTGGACTGTGTGCCAGTGGCTTGGTTCTTGAGGGCTTGAAGGTTTTGAGGGATATGTTGAGGGTCCATCTTTTGCCAGGGGAAGGTCTCAGAAAAAAGATAGTTAGGAGTTTGTTGAGAGAGGCTAGGGTTAGGGAGGCAAAGGCATTGGATGAGCTTTTGCCTCGTATTGGATTTGTTGGAGATCTCAACAAGGTATTGGATTTGTTGGATCACTATATTGGAAATTGGACAACCTAGCTAGTAGAAGGTATATGTTTTTGATATATAACATACTTTTTGTCATGCAATTGGGTTTTAATTCTTAAGTGCTGAGTGAGGTTGAAATCACTCTTTTTTTTTTTTTTCCTACATATGCAGGTGAAGATTGCACCAGAACTTGTTAATAGAGGAGGTCATTCTGGCGTTGGACATCTATATCTGCTAAGAGCGCGCATATCTATAGATATTGTTAAATTGAGTGTTGGACTAGGTAGGAATATGTAGGATCCTTGACAGTTTTGTTCAATAGCTGATGTTGATTTGGGAAATTTTATGAGATGCAGAAAATATCATGTCAATCTATCCAAAAGATAAGGAGGCTATTTTTTTCTCTTTCGTTTGCATTCCTTTTGTCTGTCTTTCTCGTCATACTTCGTACTTGGATAGTTGAATAAAGAAGCAGGAAGCACAAACTGATTAACTATATATATATATATATATATATATATATATATATAGTTTTATCCATCTGATCTTCCTAATTAATTGGTCTTCCTAATTAATTGGTGTATTACAGTAAATAGTTGGGAACCGATTAATATTGATTGCCAAAAGTGTTTTCTTTTTTTGTTTTTAATTTTTTTTTAATTTTTGATACTTGTGAACTTGCTACCTGCTAGGGATTTAAGCTGTTCACTAGATCCAGCACTCTACCAAAGACGAAGCAGTTTGCACGGGGACTATAAGCCCCAGGCAAACAAGTATTCATGTTTCCACCAGCTCCACCACTTTGTTAGTGCTTATGTTAGTTCTGGTCTGAATTAGGATTATACTTTCTTTTTCTTCTACCGCAAAAGACTAAAAGTAATCCCTCGATTCTAACAGCTAGAATGAGATCAATATTCTTCCAAGAAATATTCAAATTGATCACCCGCTAAGCTATGTAGTTCTGATTGGAAGTGCTGCCTGTGAAAGCCTCTGCATGGCCTTAATAGAAACAGATACTAACGTGGATCTTAATTTAAAGGCATTAACAATTTTTTCTTTCTTGGCCTGAAAAAGACATTGGCAATTGAAAGAGTTCTTACCTCTAATTCCATAAATGAAAACTCACAGCTTTTTCCACATGTACAAACCTGAGAGCCTTAATATGTTGAAGTGATACATGCTACTATTGTGTCATACAACAAATGTTAAAATGGAGAAATATGGTTAAAAGTATTTTTCTAGATAGTGTACAGTCTCAGAAATACTCCTCTTGATAGCAAAGTGATTTTGGGAACATTTTCACCAATAATCCCCACAGGAACACCTTCCATTCCTGAACTGATGGAACCTCCTCACATCTCTTAGGATAATTTCCCTATCTGTTATACTTGAGATGTACTTAGTGGCCTCATGGCAATCCTTACAAACTCTAAGGTTCTTTGCAACTCTAATTACGGTACCAGGAGGGCTGTTGAGAATACCAAAAGCTATTGCCAGTTTTTCACTATGCCCACAAAGCAAAGTTTCTTTCTCCTCCTCATCAACATTATGAAGTACACAAGAAGTATCAGGCACATACCCTTCCTTTCTCATCTTTTCTGAGAGGATTTCGAGGAATGCATGCAGTTGTCCACTTTGTGGGTGTGATACATCACCAGCTATAAACTTATGAACCTCATCGCCGTACTCAATCCAGCTACACCCTGGCTCTTTTCTAACCCCTATTTCTTTCATCTTTTTCCGAACATCCATTGCCTTGTCCCATAGTTGAGCTGATGAGTATATATTAGAGAGCAAAACATAGTGACTTGCCACATCAGGTTCTAGTTGGAAGAGATTCCAAGCCGCAATTTCCCCGATTTCAACTTTATGGTGGACTCTACAAGAACCAAGCAAACTACTCCAAGCACCAGCCTTGTCCAATTCAGAGGGCATGTCAATGATAAATTGATATGCTTCCTCAACTTGACCTGCTCGACCAAGCAAATCCACAATGCAAGCATAGTGATCTGCTGTAGGTTCAATTCCATGCTCATCCCTAATCCTATAAAACAAGTTTAGGCCTTCGCTTACCATCCCCGAGTGACTACATGCTGCAAATATAGCAACAAAAGTAACTATATTAGGCTTGACTTCCTTGATCTTAGATGCTTCCGCCACCATACAGTTGAACAAATCCAAGGCTTCTGCTCCCTTTCCGTGCATGCCATAAGCCATAATAATGACATTCCAGGTAATTACATTTCGAAGGGGAATGATATCAAAAACTCTTTTAGATAGGTTCAAGCAGCCACATTTTGCATACATGTCTACCAATGCACTTCCAACCCCAACATCTGATGCCAACATGTTTCTTATGGCATATGCATGGATCTCTTTTCCCTTTGCCAATGCACCCAGGGTGGCACAACCAGGAAGGACTGTCATCAGGGTTATAGAATTAGGTTTAAGAGGAATTCTTTCATCAAGCTCGTAATAACTTTCATTCTTCTCTTGTTCAACTCTTTGCATCTCATGTAGCAAAAGAAGTGCATTATCATAATGCCCGCAAATAACATAACCAGTTATCATTGTATTCCAAGACACAATATCTCTAACATCCATGTTATCGAATATAGTTTTTGAAATTTGTATCTTCCCCATTCTAGAGTACAAATCCATAAGGGCATTTTGCACATAGTGGTCCGTCCCCAGACCTCTCTTCAGTACATATCCATGAATTGCTAGTTTGTTAGCAAATGCTTCACTGCGCATAAATGCAGGCACAATGCTGGCCATTGTGGTGGCATTGGGACAGAGCCCAGCAACCGCTTCCATTTCAATGAAAAGCATTAAGGCATCCTCATCATGCTCATTTTGTGCATAACCAGTGATCATAGCATTCCAAAGAGCAGTTTTTCTCTCTGTGGCACAATCAAAAACTCGACGACCACTTTGAACCTTTCTGCAATTGCAATACATATCAACCAAAGCACTAGCAACAAAAGAATTGTCAATAAGAATGTCATGTCTCAAGGCATATGCATGAAGTTGTTTCCCAATTTCTAACAGCTCCAAGTGTGAGCAAGCAGGAAGCACGCTTGCAATTGTGACCCCATCAGGTTTGAGACCTTGAAGAACCATGTGGTGTAACAAAAGTAGTGCTTCTAAAAACATATCATTTTGGGATAAGGAGCTCAACATGGTGTTCCATGATACTAAATCACGCTCCTCGAACCACTCAAACAACACCTTAGCGTCATTGAGATGTCCTAGTTTGGAATACATAGCTATCAATGCATTATTTGTAAAGGTCTTGATATCACCCATTCTCAAGCTGTATCCATGAAGCTGCTTTCCAAGACGTAAGCCATGACGTCTGGGCAGATTTGAACATGCATGCGCAATGCTCACCAATGTAAATGAGCTAGGCTCCACATTATCCTGCAGCATTAACCTAAAAGCCTCTAATGCAATCTCCCAGTCCTCAAACCGACACAACGAAGATATGAAGGAGTTCCAAGAAACGGTATCTCTCTGGCCGTGGGGAATTCTTTCAAACACCTTGTAGACATCCCATATGTCCCCACATTTGCCGTAGACATTGACCAGGGTATTGGCCACAATGACGGAGGACGTTCCATAGCCAATTTTGAGAACGTGAGCATGAATCTGCTTTGCCAAGTCCAAGTCGTGAAGAGCCGTGACGGCCTTGAGAACAGCAGGGAAAGCGAAGTGATCAGGTAGGATACCGGAGGAAGTCATGTTGATATAGGTTAAAATAGCTTGGTGGAATTGGTTGGATCGGGTATTGGCCCTGAGAGATTGGGTCCATGACCATGAGCCCCGAGAGAGACAGAGGGTTGTAGTGGGGATGGATTGGTGGGTTTGGATGGAAGGGACAGGACTTGGAGGAGCAGATAAAGATAGGAAAGGGGCGTGACTATGAGAGGACATCGGATCGTTACGGTTGTTATTGACAGACAGACAGGATTTGGTTTATATATATTGGAAATGCTATGGGTGGTTGAAAAAGCCACTTTCGATACTCTTCTTATCCAAGACCAAGGGAAGGGCCAGCCATTAACCATTCCAGTTTGGGTGGATGGAGCTGAACACTATCTAATCTTTGTCTGAAAAATGCAAGATAAAAAGTTACTGGCCCTATATTTATGAGTTTTGGATCGACATAGATAGGTAATAGGTTAAGACTTTCAGTGAGATACGTCTGCATTGCATAGTCTGTCCAGTTGCGGCAACTGTGCTTTCCCAAGGTGCACCAGCCAACCTACATGAAAGGAGTTACTAAAAATAAATCTTGATTTTGAAGCACTTTATCTTTCTAAAATTAGAATATGTCTCAAAACTCAAACACGTATTGAGCTTCATAGTTAATCAAACAACACCAGCCTCCATAACACTGAATTATATCAGCTTTCTAGGTTAATTGCATAGGAGACTTATTCATTGCTGCATCCCGCTTTCCCATCCCATGACACACGCATAGAAAGAAGCCCCAGTTGACTAAGGCTCCATTTGGTAAATGCTTTTATATTTTGATTTTTGCTATTTGTCTTTAGTTTTCTATTCTTTTTTTTTTTCCCTCTTTTTCCTTTCCATTCATTTTTTTGCCCAAAAAAATGCAAAAAGAAAAAGCGTCTATCAAATGGAGCATAAATAAAAGGCTGCATGAAATTTATCTTTGGTGCCTAAATGCAGAAAATGATTCCAATCTCTTTTAGTGCTAAATACTAATTATATATATATATATATATATATATATATATATCTTTCTTATTGAATCATTCTTCTCTTCATTGCATCATACAAGTAGATTCCTTTGGGGGTTCACTTTAACAATTATTTGATCTCAAGTGTAAAACAGAGGCCTTATAGCTGAAGATTGCAGCATCATACTGGACATTATGAAAGATCCTGCTTAAGGACAAGAGATAGATGGTGGAATACAAACAACACGAGAAAAAGGACCTGTGGATAGTGGAACATGATAGCCTAACCCTATGCTTTCCCTCCATCTTCAGTCTTAACTTTCAGGCCTCTAGTTTTTTTGGTTGATGGGCCATATCATAAGTTGCATGGAGACCGACGAGAAAGTAGTAAAGCAGCATTACCACTGTACAGATTCCAAACCTTATAAAAGCCTGAGGTTCCAGGGACCCCATCAGGAAGATATTTATTGCAATTGACAAAGATGGAAACCATGGCACCAGTGGGACGCCCCAAACTTTTGGTTTCCTCTTCTGGGGCAGAAAAATTGATATTCCCAGAGTCCCCAGGAACCAAAGGGGAATTGTTACAACGTATCCCACCCATCCATTAGGCCTTAGTCCCCAGTAGGCTGAAGCTCCCATTGAGGAAGCAATAATAATCAGCAGGAATATTACAAGCTTCAGGAGGTTTATTCCTGGTGTGACTTCCCTCACATAGTATCTCCTCACAAGCAGTGCTACAGCCATCATCATGAATATGAATAGAGTGCTCATAGATAGCAAGCTTGTCAAAACATCCAAGCTTGATAAAAAAGCGATGAGACCACTTGAAATGGCTATCAAAAGAGCAGCATATATTGGCGTTCCAGTCTTTGGATGGACAAGTGCGAACCATGGTGGGATCATGTGTGCTCGTGCAATATGAGTAGTATATCGTGCCTGCCCAATGGCCCCTACCAGAAGGACAGTGGTCATCCCCTTAAGAGCACCAAGGGCTACGACATACTTGGCCCATTTCATTCCTACACTTTGAAATGCCACAGGATAGGCGGCATTTGGATCTATATCTGTGTATTGCTGCATCATACTCAGGGAAAGTGCCATCAAGCAATATATAACAGTGATGATTGACATTGATCCAAGTA
Source organism: Adansonia rubrostipa (assembly GCA_038381775.1). Taxonomy (NCBI): domain Eukaryota; kingdom Viridiplantae; phylum Streptophyta; class Magnoliopsida; order Malvales; family Malvaceae; genus Adansonia; species Adansonia rubrostipa. Next base: position 4,357,302 of record JBBYHM010000007.1, on the reverse strand, counting down.
ATCCAATTGGTATGTCTCTTGATGGATTTTTTGTTTCTTCAGCCATGGTGGCAATGCTATCGAATCCACCATAAGCAAAGTAAACAATAGCAGCTGCTTTGAAGATCCCTTTGACTCCTTTTGGTAAAAAAGGTGTCAAATTTGATGTGTTGGCATGAGCAAACCCTGCAATTAACACAAACAAGATGACTACAGTATTCAGTGCAGTTGCTATCCAATTCAGTTGTGAAGTTTTCTTTGTGCTGATCACTGCAATGGTTGTAGCAATCGCCAAAACTGCAACCGCAATGGGGTCCAAGAGATTATATCCCTTGCTGAGATTTGTATGGATACGTAGTGAATTAGGATGACGGTTTAGGAGAGTGGTGAAGTAAGAAGTCCACCCTCTGGCGACGGCTGCACTTCTAACAATGCTTTCAAGAAGTATATTTCCAGCTGTGATGAACGCCACAAAATCTCCTAATTCAATTCTTAAATAAGCAAATGATCCACCTGCCACTGGGATCTCTACTGCAAACTCTGTATAGCAGAATACAGACAGCATTGCTGAAATACCTGAGGCAACATAGGACAAGACAATGGCTGGTCCAGCATCATTATGAGCTTCTTGGCCAGTGAGCACAAAGATGCCTGCTCCAATAACCGCCCCAAATCCAAACCAGGTAAGATCCCACCAGTTGAGGCATCGTTTCATGTCATTTTCACTTTGTTTCCGAAGTTCTGCTATCTCATTTGCATCATCAGAGCGGCTTATAAGGCGGTCCTTGAATCGGAAACATATTTGTGACAGTGCTGATAGGTAGCTGCTCCAATTTTGGAATGATTCTTCTGGTAAGAAATCATCTTTGCTCCATCTCCAGTAAGTTCTTTGTTGGAGCTCATCATCTTCTTGGCCAGTGTAACTCATTGCTTCGTTTTCTTGTTTCTCACAGATTTTCAGTTTTTGGTGAAGCTACTGATAATATCTTTAGTATGAATTTATAATTCAATTATTGATCAATGCAGCCACGATTGTGGGATCCTGGACAAGGTGGACTACTTGATATTGAGACAAAATTGACCACCCTCTGCACCCTGACATTGTCACCACAACTTGCCTGACTATTTACTGATATTTTGGACTGGTATGACTTGTGAGGCCTCTATTTTGTAACTATCCATTCAGCATTTGCGTAAGAGATCCAAAGTCAAGGATATTTTAGACAGTTAAACGGCCAAGGAATCTAAGCCTGTGCCGTCTAATTCACGTTGTTACCCAGACTACCCTTGGGATTGGCTTCTCATATGTCAGTGAGTAAATAGCCGAAAAATCGTAAAGAAAAAAAAAAAAAGGAGGGGGTGGAAGAAAAATGTTAAGGCATGCCATACCAGTCATATTGACGGAGTGGATCCTTTCCCTTCCTTCCCTAGTCTGCATTCTCCTATTCCTAGTCATTTGTACTAGATCGGTTGAGGTCAACGATTCAGGAACCCGCTGTTTGATTCTTCAAATGGAAACTCGCACATTCAAAGCCAATATCATGCTCTTGGCCTAATATAATAATTTTCAAAGTATTCACAATTTCCTAGGAAATTGCCGCAGGTTGGTGTTGTTTATGACATATCAAGCTGATTTTTGCTGTAGCATTTAATAATTGCAGTGAAAGGCAAGCACTAAAGCCATTAATGTCAAAGCAACTTGCTATTTTGTATAGAAGACAACATCATTGGTCATAAGGGTTTTTTTAACAGTAATCAATCAATCAATATAAGAAAGGCAACACGGAATCTTTGTTTTAACAGTAACATTAATCACAACCAAGAATTCCCCTGCCCATCTTAAATAGTAAGCTCGTCTTAACTTTTTTTTTTAAATTTAATTTAATTAAATGCAAAAGTATCACGTCCATGATCTCCGAGCCTTACTGCATGTTATTGGTGAGAAATATCTAGCAGCTTTAACGGCACCAACCGCCAGTAGATAAGCCTGAGGAAATATTTTATTTGTATAGATAACTTTTGAGGTCATTAGTTGAATTCATATAAACATGAAGAAATATTTGCATGGTGACTTTTAGAAGATGAGAATTATTGATGCAAGAATTATTATACTGTATTTATTATAAAGTATTATTTGTTTTAAAGTAGAGCATAGATTGTTAAAGACGTTTCAATAAAAGAAGAGTAGCTTTCGCTTTATAAGTTTCAGTTCATATCCTTGACTAATCAATGTGAGATTGTTGTCTTCCCCAACACAAACCCCTAAGCAAGAGTATGGACTGTGTAGGTCGAGTGGACATGTTTACGTGGTAATTTGATGTTACATATTTATATACCACGTTTCGTATAGATCAAGTGAACATGTTCATATACCAAGTATTGTGGCAGATAAAACGTCGCACTATTCCCTTCGACGTACGTTACCCTATGCTTCGGACATGGCTCCAAAACCTCATATTTCCCTGGATTGACACCTCGATCATGTATCCACTTATGTACGGTCTGCATATTAATTGAACAACTAAATCTTTCCACAAGCTCAGTATCCAAGTTCTCCAACTCCACCACATCATCTGTACTAACCGTCACCTCCTCTAACCTTTGATTTTCCTCAGCCGCATGCTCGACATAAACGTTCCTCACCATTCTATTCGCCTCCTTAACCTGTCCTCGAACCTGGACCTCCTACATCACCCATCCGCACTACTGGACGTTCGACAAGTTGACCAACACTTACCCCCAATAACCCTTGACTCGACTCCTCACTTCCTGCCTAGACTCCTCCAACCTATCATTTCTCGCAACCGATTTAATACACAGCCGTTGCTCCTCTCTTATCATCCACCCTAGAAACACATTAACAGCCCCTGCACCAACTCAGAAAACAGATTAAAAACAAGCAGGATAATTGAGAACTTACCCAGCGCTCTCCTCTCCTACACCGCTGCTAGGGAAGTGCTCCATGACACACTGCCAGAGCCCAGAGGCATTGTTCTGGACCATACTATTGCCATCAAGCTGTGCCAAGCTGCGCAACCAATTAACTCTACCAAAACTGCGGTACTAAAAAACATGCTTTGTTCTGCATGAAAATATGGTAATAATGACAAAAATCAAAAGCATATGTACAAGATAACAAAATGAACAAATCAATACTAGAATATACATAAACATATTTCATTGACATTCTCGATAGCTGTCTGGTGGAAAAATGTCGGAATAAAGCATTTCTGTTTCCATTTCAATAAAAATATATTACCACATAAGAATTGTGAAAACATACAATGCGTAAAGAGCTTGATCAAATAGAAACTTTCTGACCATCATTTAATTTATTTTTAGAAGTTCAATTAATGACTAGTGCTATATTAGTGAGAACTGAGAACCGATCTGTCTCAACTATCTAGTCTCGTCAAGTTTCTTGATACTTATTTTTCTATATAGTTCTAGCAGGCTAACAGCTCATTATTTCTCTTCAAACCTTCCATTCTACCGCTGATTTCCTGAATCAAGGATCCTAAGGATTTATATGACGAACCATTTTCCATCAATGCCATCCTACTCTTGGTCTTCATTTCCCTTGCCTTTGTCTTCAGTTCATCTTCACCGTCCATCAAACGCCTCAACCCTCTGTCTAACTCGTCGGCCAACACCAAATCACTGCCCTCCCTGTAATCCAACCTAATCTCCACACCCAATCCAAGCTCCTTCACTAACTCAAATGCATTCATTTGTTGTTCCGCATAAACTGGCCATGCGGCAATAGGAACACCGTACCATAGACTTTCCAATATGGAATTCCACCCACAATGAGAAACAAATCCTCCAATTGCTTGGTGGCTCAATACTCTCACTTGCTGAACCCAGCCGCAGACAAGCCCGAACCCAGCCGTCCGATCCAGAAACCCCGGCGGCAAAACAGCCTCTAGATTGGTGTAATCACCTGGGAGATCTAATTTACCTTTGGGTGGCTTGCGGATGGACCATAAAAATCGGTACCCAGAACGCTCCAGGCCAATTGCAATCTCTCTCAACTGGGGGGGGTCAAGACTCCCCATGCTCCCGAAGCACAGGAACACCACTGAAGACGGAGGCTGATGATCAAGCCATTGCATGATGGAATTCAGTTGGGCTCCATCTGAATGCCATTGGGCCGCTCCAGCATGATCAAGAATCGGACCCACGGGGTAAATAGGAGGTAACCCACTGATCGAAAGCGAATTAATGGCATGCGGCTCCAGTTCAAGGAAAGTGTTTACTACGAGACCCATTGTCTCTCTGTACCTGCGTGCGTGCTTTAAGTAGCAGAGATAACCATCTCTGTTTCTCTTTAGCACAGACGTGGGCAACATGCTTGGGGGCAAGGGTTTATCAAAACTCGGGATGATCAACTCAATTGCGGAGTCTTTGGGTACGATTAACCCAGTGTCGGACTCAACAAAATCGATAGCTAGCTGTGTGTCTAAGGCTGGCAAATGAAGCATAAACCCCAAAAAACTGGCTGGAGAAGCAAAGAAGAGATAGCAAGGAATGCGAAGTTGTGTAGCAACATCGATCATGGAAGTGGTAAACATGTCAACAAATAGCCCAGCAACTGTACCTCGGGAAGTATTTGACATAAGGTTGGAAATGGCATGCTTGACGTGGGCCTTGTGCTTGTCAACGAAGAGGGATAGGTAACCCAAAGAAGATTGGTATTGATCAGGTGTGGAAGGTTCGACGGTAGGTAGGTAGACGAAGTTGATATCTGGGGCAGTGATGGGGAGCGATTGAGTGTAAGCATTGACAATGGTTCTTTGGTGCACGGTGAGTATAAGAAGGGTAGCAGAGAAGCGAGGGTCATGATGAGTTAGGTGTTGGGCGAATTGAACAGTAGGAACCAGGTTGCCGATGGAAGGAGTGGAGATGAAGACCACCTGATATTTGTCCATGGGGTGGGGTTTAGGGGTTGCGGGAGGACTTACGAGTAAAGAAGTCTCTTATCTCTACAAACATTGGATTCCATGTACAGTAGGTTTTAAGTTTATTTTAGTTACCAAGCGCTGGCAATTTGGGAAATGTGACTTGTGAAGCCGTGAAGTGGGCCGCAATACTTAACGGGTATTATGTTTATACTAGGTATTAGGCTGTAGAGAAATAAATGTTTGTTTAGCAAATAGCAAATAGCAAATAGCAATAGCAATAGCAATAACATATTACTAGTTGGACTTATCCCAAAAACAAGCAAATAAAATAAGGGAAGACGTAGGGTCCAAAGGAGCGGAAATGGAGTTAAAATGCAAGCATATATAAAAAGAAGCAATAGCATTGTATTATAATTAGTAATTGAAAAGCACATACTAGTAATATGTAGTGTTCTCTGCCTGCCTGCCTGCCTGCCATATATTAATGATTGACAGACTATATTAAACAAACATTGGGAAGGGATAGGGTATTTTTCTCTTGTTAGAGTAGTTAGTTATTCTATCAATATTGAATCTTTGGTTTTAAAGAATAATAACAAAAATAAAAATATATAATAAGGCAGAAGAAAAATCTCAACCATGCATATGGCCTGGGCCCCTTTTTCTGGGGGGGGGGGGGGGGGGGGGGGGGGGGGGGGGGGGG
>JBBYHM010000007.1:4244826-4351616 GCA_038381775.1 Adansonia rubrostipa | reverse complement strand
CGTGCGTTGACTGCATGAGACACGGAGGGTGGCAGATGAAATTCATGAAATTATTATGTGCAAAGAGGTGAAGAGAGAGAAGTGGGCAGGAAGGGATATAGTTTTACTAAAAAAAGGAGATTTCTTTCTTGGAGGAAGAAAAGAATTTCCAAATCTGATCACTAGAAGACTTTATCCATTTTTGGAGGTCTAAATTCCGAGGCAATGATAATACTAGAAGAAGAATAAGAAGATGATTATGATGATGATGATCGACAAAAATAAGACATTTGTTTGCGTTTGTGTTGTGTTCTGAGTTCTGACCTAGATTTGCTTCCCATGACAAAACCAAACAAGAGCCGACTGTGTGTGTGCTAGTGTTACGTAAACAGAATATTATTACTGACAGAAAACAGGAAAGTAAGAGTGAGAGCAGAGCAGCAGTATTCTTCCTCACTTTCTTTCTTAAAATTTTTGTACAGCATAAGTACAACAACAACGCGCCACTGAGGATGGGATTCACTGGCCATATATTTTGCATCTGACATCATTTGTTTTTCGTCGACCAGTCAATGCCTCAATCCTAGCTAAATACTACTCTCCACTTTCACCCCCAGCCCAACTCAACCTAACCTAACCTATAATTTGCCCTTTTTACTCCAACAAACAATTTACATTGATTCAACTAATAATAAAATTAAATCTTCCTTCATTATTGATATAGTATTATACTTGAACACTTTGGACTTTTGAAGTATAGCGTAGGATAGGATAGAATGCAATTCCTCTTTTGCAGAATGCTATCCGCTTCTTTGAAAAGACAATGTTAGATACAATTATATCAGACGTTCAAGTTAAGACCGATCAGCAACTTCTTGTAATCAAGTTGCTCACACTTAATTTCCCTCCTAAATCCTACCCTATCAATACAAAACAAACATAATGGAGTATGATTATTAGAAACACAACTATGTAAAAAACACTTTCAACCAAATTCCACCCAAAATTAAAACAAAGGGTGAATAGGTAATTTGCGTGTATAAGTCCAAGACTACTTTACTCTTCTGTTCTTCATTTAGAGTCAGTAAATGTATCATACATATTTCCTTTTATTTTATCTACCATTTTATTCACAGATATACATATATATTTCTTTTATTTCAGAAATTCTATTTTTTACTCATTTAACTGAATATAAGATTGCATATACTATTTTAAATTATCTAATCCCTGTTTTATCCCATATTTATATACATGATTTTGGCATAAAATTTACATATGACTATTTTTTTTCATTTATTATATACATGATCTGGGTATAAGCGTGATTAGAGTTAACTTTTTTTTTAAAAAGAGGCATTGTTTAGTTATTTCCACATCAACGAGTTTATATAATGTACTATTTACAAATATAATTTATAAAATTAAAAAAAATCGTAAGGTCAAACTATATTTACAAAAATAATTCGTGATATAGGCCTATGATTAATTTAGGTTAAGGGCGGAGGATGTTCCAACTCTCCTACCTCCAAACGTATATATGAATGTAACTATGAAAAGTACATTTATATACTCTGTCCTCAAATAACATAACATTCCAATTCATTCCATAAATTCATCGGCAATAATAAACTCAAATAGTATCCTAATAGAATGCAATCAATCCAGAAAGTCAATAACTCAAAATTTATATCCTAACAGCTTTTGGGTGACTAAAATTACCAAAAAAAAAAAAAGTAAAATAAAATAAAACAAAATAAAAAAAGGTCAGCCAAAAGAATGACTTATCTTCTGTCTTCTGCCACACTTTGCAAACAATACAACAGAATTATATCTGCCTTGGTTGCCATACCTACCCCCAAGAATTGAGAAATTTGGGGATACCAAACCCAAATCCCTCTTTCAAATTCATGTAAGTCATGTCAGATCATGCTCATTTATCCAAGCAAAATCTCTCAATATGCATTCCAACTAAAATGCCATTCGACCAGCAAGCCTGCTTTCCAAGATCCTTCTGTCTATAGCAGCATCAATAGAGCTCATCTGAAAACAAAATCCATATGAAAATATGATCAGAGAAGAACCATCACCATTCCTCACTTGGCTAAAACATAATACGTTAAAAGCTTGGCCCTATGCAAAAGATACCAAACTTTGCGAAAGAAGCTGACCTGGAAAAGTCTGAACTCACGATCAATACTATTAAATTGAGCAAAAATCTGTTGGGTATCATCTTGTTCCACCCAAACCCCACACTTTGAAATCAAGCATAGGGAGAATAAATAACATTGAATAAATCCAAATTTTAAAGGATCATGTACATACTCTGTTCTTAACTGAATACAATGCTAGATGGAAGAAATCCTTGAGTAGATTGCAGCAAGCTTGTCAAAGTTGCAATTACCAACTACCAGCAAACATAACATAAATACCTACTTGAATCTTTTGACGCCCAAACAGTTGAAGGCAATTGCTTGCAAAGTGGAAAATCATATTTTAAAATAAAAATCATGCCCATAAATCCATGGGCATACTTGATTGAGGAGCTCATGGTTTCTTCGCAAGTTGTGTTCCTTTTTAATACGGAATAAAGTAAAATATAATTCACAAGAAAATACCTCATCATATAGGTAACAAATGCATAAATAACTGAATCTGAAAACATGAAACATAAAGCCTACCCATCCAGTTAGATGCGCAAACCAACTCCATATATTAGACAGATAGTTATGACTTACCTGGCTATTTTCATCATGCATCTGATATTTGGCTAAGGACATTCTTCTCTCTTCCTGCAAGTATTTAAATAAGAATCATTTAGTAACATTTTGCAATCACGAACTAAAAAGGAGCAAATAAAAAGGCAATTAAATAGAAGTTAGGAACTGACCATGGACATTGCCTCATCATCCCAAACTAAATAAACCTCATTTACAGCTGGCTGGATAGCAGGAGCTTTATTTGCGATAACGGGGGGTGGTCCAATTGATGGACCACCAGTATTAGGGCCAGAGGCATAAGAATGAGAATTTACTCCAGCTCCACCTATAAGCAAGTAAAAACAAAGGAAGAAAAAAAGTTATAACAATAGGAAGCAAGTTAACTTAAAATGAAGTAGATGTCTAATAGCAGGGCAAGATGACAAGGATCACAAAAATTATGTCAAACACGCTGCAACACACATGGGGTAAAGAATTTGTGCTTTTTTCTTTTAAAGCAAGAAAGCAAAGCATGTAAAGCACGCTGCATAGCTGCATACTGTGAAAGCAAAAGAAAGCTTTCAATTCCAATGAAATTAGTAACTACATGGGCCGTGACAGGTAGGAATAGCTCAACTGCCATATGTAATTGTTGAGCTGGGTTGTGTCACAAATGTTAACTAAATTATTAATATCTTAGAAAGGGTGCTTTGAAAAAAAATTCGAAAAATTCTTATGCTTTTATGTATGTGGCCAGAAAGAATCATCAAACTTATAAAGGACAGCAAACACCAAAGCCATTTGGTTCATAAGGTCTCAATAGTTTTGCGTAGTTTAGTTCTTCAAAATTCGTCACTAAGTTTTCAACTCTTCAGCATTGTGTACAAGCTAGTTTTGTATAACCCTGCAGACAACTAACAATATAGAGACACTTTTTGGCGTCTAGGCATGGGACCAGTCAAACTGGTATATAGCAGGTTGATAGCTACCTGTCACAGAAGTATTAACACTTGAATGCACTTCAATTGAGCCTTTTACTTCTGCAGAAGTGCTTGGCAGAACACTTGTTGGCAAAGAAGCAGAAAATGGCGAGCTCTGGGTAGGTACATTATTATTGACAACAGGGAACAAGGGTTGGGATACAGGAAGTGTAGGTTTTGATGTCGGCAATCCAGGTGGAGCAATTTGTGAAGGTTGGAGTACAGGTGGTGTTGAAGCCGCTGCCAAAGGAGGCCTAACGCTTTGCACAGGAAATAATGGCTGCTGCACATATCCCATAGGTGCAGACGGAGGAACTGAAACTGCAGGATGCTGGGGGAACCAAGGCTGAGGACGAGGTGGCACTGCCCAACCAACAGGAGGAACAGGCACTGCAGCATTATATCTAAAGCAAATAACCACAAAGAAAAATACCAACTATAAGCCACTAGACTTTAAATGGCCAGATGAACTATATTAACAACTTTTCAAAATGAAGAGTATCCTTACAAATGCAGACCAAAATGTTGCATGATTGCATATGCACACATGAAAAGAGCCACGAAATGAAAGCAACAATGACATAAAGAATCCTAGATTACATTATGCTAATTCTAAGTTTCAACAAGTCTATTGCATAAACAAAAGGCTAGACAATAAATGGAACAGAATTTGCTAGGATACAGTCTACAGAGAACATACACAGGCTGCCCTGCTCCTAAAGTTGATTGCGGAGTATATCCAACACCAAGTTGTCCTGGCACCAATCCTCCCACAGGCTGAGTAGATGGAACATCCAGTTTAGCTGCTTTTGATGGAGCCTCTTCTTCTGCAAGAAGTTTTAATTTTATGAATTAGGAAGACATAACGACAAATATAAAATCAGTCAATATACAACATTAAACTTGTTAACGTACAATATCAATTACTATGTGAAAACTCTAAGCAAAAGTACATCCAGAAAACATTTGCAATAAAATACCAATTGACATAAAGGAAAATTCATGAAAAATGCAGAAATGACAAACCGCATTTTATTCACATCACTTCTGCCTGAAAGAGATTTACTCACCTTAGAGAAAATTTGTATCCATATTTCCTTTTTCAGAAACAAATACTTGTATGCCTATTCAACTCTAAAAAGGGTCCTTGATTTTACTCACCTTTGTTATTACAATCATATTTTACAAAAAGCAACTTCAAGCAGCCAGTTTTTATTTTTGATTCTTGCTTATTTTTCTTTCATAAGCAAAAATGAAAAAGGCAATGTTTGGGCGGAAAAAAAAAAGCATTTTTAGTAAAAATTATAATCAAATTCAGTTTTATCCAGAAAGCGTGATTTAGATCAATGCAACCATGTTTACAAGGGAGTTAATTAATTAGTTGCTCATTCGCAAATACATATGATTTTCTATTTACTACTTGCTTCTTTTTTTTCTTTTTTTGCATTAGAAAATTTGAAAAAGCAAACAAAAAACAGAAAACACTCAAATAGCAAAAGTGGCAATTAAATGGCACTTAACGTACTTAAATGTTTGTGAGCAACAACTCAAGCTATCATCATTTGATGTGGAAGATAGTTATAAATGATACATCAATATGTTTACCTTCTTCTCCATAGTGAGCTGCCAGGACATCAGGTGGGATTCCTTGCATTCCGTATATTTCAATGTCAGTTGATTCTCTGCCAGGTTTTGCATTGGGAACCCTATAAAAGAATTACTTTGTCAGTGTAATGCAAAGTACGTTGACACCAAAAAAATAGTAGGTTTTACAGAGAGACATCTTTTCAAATTTTAAAATTATGGGTATACCCCAGCAATCACTTTTGATTCAAACAGGCAGAAAAACTTCTTAGACAAATTTTCGGAAGCAAGGTAGGGCAATAATTTGACAGAGGCTAATCATTGTCTTTATGTATTTTAAAATTATTTGAGCAGCTTCAGATTATTAATTAATAAAAACACAACTGAAAATAGTTAACTATTAGATTATTAATTAATAAAAACACAACTGACAATAGTTAGCTATCTGTTTTATCTTGTACGCAGAAAACGCGTAGAATGCAACTTCTTCTAGAGATCAACATAATTGGAGCAAAGAAATAATAGCTACCATCAAGAATCTAGGTTTCATTGTGTTGCCACTTCTCCTAATTATTTTTTTTTTTTTGGTCCAAAATCGAATGGTATTGAGGTAACATTTGGCCACGAAGTCCAATTTTTTTGTAGTTTAAAAAAAAAGGTTGCACTATTTGCTTCGTCCGAGCAGAAAAAGCTGAAAACAGAACAAGCAAATACCAAAGTGACAATGAAATCAAGCCTCAACTTTTTTTTTTTTTGCATCCTTCCATCGGGCGATTTTTTTTTTTTGGGGGGGGGGGGAGGAGGTAACAAGTGTCTAATAAACTGAAAAAGGAAACGCTGACAGAATTTAAATCTTATTTAGGAAATCGCTAGCATCAGCTGAATTTAATGAGAAAGCTTTCCCCAATATTATTTTAACACGATATTTTCATTCAACATGCATAAACTGTTATTGCAAAAAGCGATATCATATCCCCTAAAATTAATGGAAAATAATGATTTGTCAACGGAAAAAAATAAACCCCAAAAACGAAGAACAGAAATAACATAGGAAAATATGAAGGAAAAGTAGTAGACGTAATAAAGAAGCAATTAAAAAAGGTGAGGGTATAGTAATAGTATAGGAAAAGGGAGATACTTGGTGACGGACTCCTTGTGAACCTGGAGAACATGGATGGCCATACCACCGGCGGTGGAGAGCTTCTTGTGACAGACGTGACACTTGAAATGTTTGGCCTTCTGGTGCTGCACCAGAATCTTCTCGTCGTCGAATTCTCTGTCGCAATAGTAACACCATACCTTGGACGAAACTCTTTTCTTCTTCTTTCCCATTTTAGGTTTCGCTTTGGCCGCCAATTAGGGTTTTCTTTTTTTTCCTTGTGATCTGATCTGCGATTTTCTTTAATTAATAATATATTTTTTTAAGGGTGGGTTTATGACTTTCGAGTGCGAGTGGGCTTTAATTTGTTTATTTATAAATTTATTTTTTGGGGTCGGGGTTCTTTCTTTTCTTGCCACTGACTGAGTCTCAGCCCTGAGGCTATGCCATGTCGGTTTAAACAGGCCAGGTACCACCAGTTATTACGCTGTCTCTTTGGATATTGGCCCAACTTTCTAAATTGTAATCCTTTTGTTGGCCCTCGATTCAATGGTTTAAAATGGACAAGACACCGTTGAAAATACCCAAAATGCTTTGGCTTTTATCGCCGCGTATGCACCTGATTAAATGGGAAATTAAATCAACTTGGAAAAATCTTAATCTTAAAAGAACCAAGATGAATATACTCTTTGTCATTTATGCAATTTGAACCATTCATTTTGGAGTTTGGACAGCAAAAGCATATGCGTGTATATACAAATATATGGTGGATTTTAGGAAGAAATGTACAACAACCCAATCGTTGTCATCCTGGTGGATTTATTGAAGAAGAGTCAATTTACAACTGTACATAAAATGTGCCATGTTATAATTACATGTGGGACTCAAGAAACGCCAGTAAAGCTAAACCGGCTGTCCAAACATCGTCGTCCAATACATGCTCCTCAGGGGAGTGACTTATGCCTCCCCGACACCGGACGAATAGCATTCCAACCTGTTCCAAATTCATGGCTACCGTTACCATATCACCACAAAATTCACTCGCCATAAAAAGTTTTAAGATAAAAGCAAACAGACACTGAACCTTGGTTAGATGAGATATGGCCATCGCATCATGTCCTGCACCGCTCATTAGCACAGGAACCTCATCCTGAATCTCCCCTATCATTCTGTTGAGAGCAGTGTAAGCCGCAGATTTCAGCCGTGAACTAAGTTCTGGATCACAAATTACTGCATTTGCATCATGCTGAAATCATCCACCACAGCAAAGAAAGTTAACGGTTATTCTTTATGCAAATGCCTTGCAAAAAGTCAAAGAAAGCTTCCTACCTTCCGTTCAATGATGCAAGATACAGAACGTCTATCACATATTTTATACATTTGATTAGATAATTCGTAAAGAACAGCCTCACGTCCCACATCATCAATTGCACGTAAATCCACAGTGAACGTTACCTGCATTAGAGTTTTACATTCACTGCTTATCAGCATTCCTGTTTAGTCTGACACTGAGATGTGTTCACGGAAGAATTTCTTGCCTGGCCTGGAATCACATTACTTGCACATGGCCAGCTTGAGATCTCTCCAACAGTGCAGACAAGGGAAGTGGACAAAGATTCCACGGTATACTCATTGTAGTTACCGCCATCAGATAAGAAATCTCGAGGATGTTTACACAGACTTTCCAGCAATACAATCAATTCAGCCGCAGCAGCCATAGGGTCCCTACGCATTGACATTGGAACTGTTCCAGCATGTCCTTGTGAACCTCTCACAGTAACCTGCAAAAGTGAAAAATTACACTGAAAAAAAAAATGCCCTGGATTCTTACTAGGAATATTAGATAGACTCAATATTATTGTTGTTTCACATAAATCCAAGTTCAAGCTTTTGGTTGCAAATATTGCACAGGAAACCATAAGCCCAAAATAAAAGTACTAAAACAGTGTCTATTAGAAATTAATGATCGAGTTGTATCATTTTCAGTGCTTAATAAAGCTAATCACCCCTTGATGCCTTTATTTCTTTCTATATTCAATTTGTCCATAGTGAAGTACGTTTATGTAGAAGTAGGTGAGCTTAAGAGCCCATTCATGGGTTTTACAATTGAAGGCTAGGAAGACAGATTTACGACTGGTACGGAAAGTGCACAAGAACAAATTAGCCAACCATAATAAGTTTAAAGAAATAGCGTAACCCGGTCCTAAAATACCAACAATCGTGCAGTAAGCAGTTCCAGTAGGAAAAACAAAAAGAGCATAAACTATCCACATAGCAAAGAAATTAATTTGCAAGGAAAAGGGCCCCTTCAAGAGTAATGCTAAGCCAAAAAGTGATAAAAAAAACAGCATGAAGTTTGTTAAAAATTTAGAAGAGTCCCTGAAAAGATCATATAGATTGTAATTTACCCAAGATGCACATGCTCATTTTCTTCTCCAGCAAAAGTGTTCTATACTCAATATGGGAGTCAACTGCTTGGGGTATACACAATCTTTTCTTTCTAATCCCTTTTTTCCCTTCCCTCCTTTAATGAAGAATAAGAAAAAATAGATCATATTATCTTCCATATCACGTACTTTTCAACCTTACAGTGCTTGAAACTAGATTAAACTACGTCTACAGATTCCATCTACTTTTACACATTGCACTCAACTGAGCCATCAACGTTCATATAACATGTTTCAAAGGGTAGATCGTAGGTACCTAAAAAGCACACAGCGTTGGATAAGATTTAATATATTTCCTCGCACATCCTTATTTATAGTACGTCCAAAGTAGTAAAAAGGATCATAGACCCAGCATCTCTTGAGAAGTTCGTGCATCAATTTTGAAAAGATAATTTTTACCTTCATTCGTGTCTGTCCAGCTATGCCTTTAACTACAGCAAGAGGAAAACCAATCCATTCTAGTACAGGTCCTTGTTCAATGTGAAGCTGCAGAATTGAATCAAGTATTAGAAATCCAAAACTAAGTTGTTTGGTGAATATCCCAATATAATCTTTATAGCTTTATTTTCAAAATAATGCAGTGCAGGAAAACATACCTCAAGATAACCCCAAACCGATGCAGGATCATACTTCAACTCCAACAGGCTTTCCTCTGCAATTTCTATAGAATTCTCCTCAAGAGCATCTTGCACTGTCACACCACTAAACAAAGATTATGCATAAACATACTGATTGTTAACAGTGCGATAAGTAGATACAGGACAAAATGGGTGTTAATCAAAAAAAAGAAACCTCTTATCAGTTATCTTCAATGCTGTGACTGGTAAAACTCCAGCTACAGCAGCACTGCCTAGAAAGGTAGATTGAAACCTCACTCCCTCCTCATCACTAAATGCAATCAGCTGCAAGTTTCAAGAATATAGACAAAATATCAAGAACCTAGAATATTCTCAAAACCACTCACTTTAAAGCATGCTAGTTGAAAATTGAGTATCTTTTCTGCAGAAAAAGTAGAAAATAGCGCCAACATGTAATGGGTGAAAAGGAAAAAACCGGAACACAGTTTGGCTATATTATAACATTAGAAGATGCAGATAACTTGCCTCGACTGGTCGTTTTAGTTCTCCCAACTTGCCATTGCTTTTCAAAACTTTCAATGCAGATATAGCAGAAACTATACCT
Organism: Adansonia rubrostipa; assembly: GCA_038381775.1. Taxonomy (NCBI): domain Eukaryota; kingdom Viridiplantae; phylum Streptophyta; class Magnoliopsida; order Malvales; family Malvaceae; genus Adansonia; species Adansonia rubrostipa. The sequence goes on along the minus strand of JBBYHM010000007.1, from coordinate 4,341,646 downwards.
AATGACCCATCAAATATCCCAGCATCAACAACAGTATCCTATTTGCCAACAAGATGTCTACTATCAGTATGAAATTGCCACTCATATTCCTGATAGCATGTTGTATCATGAAAATGAGCAAAAATTTGAAAACGAAAAGCATCACCAAATGAGAGCCAATTAACAGAGCTTGAGCACTTGCATTCATTCCCTCAACTCGACCATGTAAATTGCCAATTGAATCCACCCACCTGGAAATCGACATAACTATTAGTGAAAAGTTTCAGAGACCGTAATCAGGATTCAACAAAAAGGCAGAAAGCTAACGTTCTCAAACCAGCATCCTCCATCCACTCACGAATAAGAATTCCCGCCCTGACAGCAGCTGGGCTCATAAATGTTCTCTCAAGATAGCCATCAGCATCACTCACCTATAAAATGAGGGAAACAACATTACTCAGCATTGTTTTCCTATTAACTGAAGGCAAATATATGTTCAAAATTAAACAGTAACTAACTATGCTGCCACAACAATTCAACCGGTGACTGGTCGTAATCACGTAACATATGGCATGGCTCCAACTATGTATCTTTGTTAGATACAACAGCAGCGTGTAATAATTAGTTCAATTCTCATTGAATAAATTTTCTGCTAATACAATTGTTGAAATTTCAACCGTTTAAGCGGCACATGTATACTGTTCAGCAGACTCGAGAGATAAATTTCTCTGCATTCTGTCTACAGATGGTTTAATGATTTCTTCAAGTATGATATCAACAATTTTCTGTGTCAGAAACCGAAGTACAGTCTCTGCCTCTTCAATTATTTTCAGTTATCAGTAATATAATAAAACAAGAAAGACATCATCTTTGAGACTTTGACTGCATCACCTTTGCGTATTAGGCATGGGTCTGCCTATCCACGCATAATTAAATCACCTTCAATCGTACAAAACATATTTCAAACATTATATAAATGCATATTTTTCAGGGTTACTTTGGTCAAACTGACTTTTGTTTTTGTTTTTTTGTTTTTTCCCCAAACTCTTGTAAGTTGTAACAGGAAGAAGTAGAATAACCAATTACGCCTGTCAGTTTTAGCTTTAAACACCCAATTTAAAAATGATTAAGGAAACATGAAAGAAGAGAGAAAAAATTGTGACAAATAGAAGTTGATATAAATATGAAATACCTTTCCAAGCTCATTAAGCCTTGCAACTGCCTCGTCCCTTAATATTTCTGAATACAAAGATCTCGTTTTGCCTTCTTTATCTTTAACAACCAAATAATAAGAGAAAAATCATTACTCATAAACACAAAAAGGAAATAAAAAATATATATAATAATGCTATTAATAGGCAGCTAGGTACTTTTGCAGAGTCTAAAATGGAAGGAATAGTTTTGTTTCTTTCTTTTTGCTGGTCTTATACAGGACAAAGAGAGAAAAGAGGACTATAACTAGCTCTGATTTGTCATCTGATATGGGAATCTCGTCTATCTCTACATTCATCCAACATAGAAATTCCCTCTCTCTCTTTTTTTCCAAAGAGAGAGAAAGAGAGAGAGAGAGCTCAGATAAAGAGATTGAAAGGATGTTGCCATTCAATTGAAGGAAAAATATCGTTAAATTGTACCAAATATATTTGAATGACCGAAACAGACAGAGAGATCCTCCAAAATGTTAATAGATATTATCATGAAGACTGTAATATTTATTGAAGAAAAGGACGAATTAAAGATATGGAAATACCCGCAAATCCAGGATAGAGATGAAAAGAAGAAGAAGCAGAAGAAAGGGTTGATAGCAGAAAGGAGGAAAAAAAGATAGAAAAGAAAAGAAGGAAATGGAAAATTCCGGAAAATGTCATATCTGCAGCTGTTGCTGGAAAGGCTGAGCTTTGCAAAAACAACTGAAAATGCAGAGCCAGCCAAACAGAGAAAGGAACAACAGCCACGGAACTGACCCAGATAGAAATTTGGTGCACGACTCTGCTCCGTCTGTTGTAGGCTTAAGAACCGTCCTTACTAAAAGCAAAGCACCCAGTTGGTGGGGGGTGGGGACACCCAGGAATCTGATGGGATCCTGATGACGTGGCCAGATCTTAGGGAGAAAGGTTGCGCTCTTATGTGGAGATTTCCAAACCCATAGCCAAAGCCAAAGCTAAAGCTAAGGCCGTGGCGGGAGACTAAGCTGATCATATCAGCTCACGTGTGCCTTCTCGTAATCTGCGATTGCCAATTCCATTTTGGCTTTGGGTTTCTTTTTGCCGGGTTTGGTTGGTCTTATGAATTTGCTTGTAAATGCAAATTGCGACTATTACACCAAAAATTTGTTAAAACTGGGTAATTGGCAATCGCTCTGCTAAGCCTAAGACAAAACGTCGCATCGGACAAACGTGGTTCGAGAAAAGTGAGTACTGAAGAGCTTACAAGTTACATGTGTATTAGAGTTTAATTAAATATATAAATGTTTGTATTAAATTATATTTGTGAGATAAACAAAATTTTGTGATTTAAGAGATTGAATTGGATAATATTTTACAGATGAATTGTGATATTTTATTTTGGAATTGACTCTAAAATATTAACAATAAGCCACTAAAAGTAATACTCTCATCGGAATGAAAAAAAAATGTCCTGATTCCCATCAACAATCATGAATCTCGTATCAATTAAACTTTGATTTCATATATATATATATATATATATATATAATCAGAACAATTCTAAGGGTTTTGTCATAAAAGTTAACAGAGCTATTAGAAGGAGACAATACCTCGTAAATATTAAATAATTTTGCCGAATTGGTGGGTTCGCCGGTGTGGTTCCCCATCCACGGTCGCTGTTTCACTTCGTGATTAGACTTTAGTCTTTAGTGACTTGTTGTGGATCCCACGTGACCTGGACAGCAGCCAAGGCCAAGCCATGCATCAATTCAATTCATGGCCTAATTGCCTTTCATTGATAGTTGGACAGGGACGGCAACGAATCGGATGGGACAGGAGAACACGAGCACCGTCTCTTGAACTTCAATCGAGTTCGTGTTGCTGCAGGTAATTAGGCAAGTTAACATGGATTTAGGTTAGGTTATTTTAAATTTAAATTTTTTAAAATTTAAACTGATTTAAGTTTAAATTTTTTTAAGGTTAGATTAATTTAAATTTAAATTTATTTGAGTTTGAGTTTATTCAAGTTTAGATATATTCGAGTTTAAGTTTTTTTGAATTCAGATATATTTTACATTATTTTTTATTTTATATCAAATATAATCACTTTTATATAACTTTAAATTCAAAATCTAAGCCCAAATTTGACCTAGTCCAACGCGAGAAAATATTAGTTGCATTCCATGGGCTCAATGCAATCAAAAAAAATTTTGAATTCAAAGCTTAAGACTGAATTTGGCCTTTCCGTCCATTTAAGTACAACTCATTATTCATAATATTAAAGTAATTTTTATATTAATATTTATATATTTATAATTAAATTTAAATAAAAATATATTATTTTATATCAAAAAATATTGTTTCAGGTCTAATTGTGCAGGCTATCTGGCTAGTGACGAGGTCTAATTACTAACCTAATATGTGATTTTTTTCATTTTTGATATAGTATTATCTATTATATCTTTTATATTTTTTTTAATTTACCTTATTATTTTGTTCTAATACTATTATCATACTTTAATTATCATTACTCAAAATAATAATAATAAAATAAAAATAATATTCAAATAAGTATTCAAAGGTTTACTATTAACATATATAAACTCTTAATTTTTAATGAGTTTAACTAATTAAATTAAACAAAATATGATAATTAGATGATATACTTTATTGAAAATATTTTTAAAACTCATGATATGATTTTTTTTGAAAGATTTTAATTTTATCATAGATAAACATGCTCAAGGTTCGACCTGCCCACTCAGTCCAATAAGACTTAGGCTTAAGTTCTCATATTTTTATTTTAGACTAACCCGACCTAACTCAGAACAGTGTTTTTAAATTAACATAACATATATTTTATTTAAATTTAATTATAAAATATACAGATATTAATAAAAGAATATTCGAGCCGTAGCCTAGTCGGACTTAGGAGTAGGTTTAATCATATATAAAATATAAATTAAGTTTTTGATATTTAATTAAATTATTAAAAAAATATTAAAATAAAATTGATAATTTTATAAAAAATTATTTAATTATAATTTAATTATATTTATTTTAAGTATTAAATTCGAGTTTGAATTTAAATTTTTTTTGACTTTAGATCTTTTTAAATTCGAATTCTTTTGAATTCTGATTTTTTCAAATTTAAATCATTAATTTATTAATCAAATCAAATTTAATTTAACTTCAAACTCAAATTTTTTTAAACAAATTTTTAAATTTAAGTTCATTTTATCACCGGGCTGCCAACAAAGTCCAAAAACCTAGAATGAAGCACTATGAATTCTGAAACTCCGACCTTTTCCCTGGAAGGAGCTGATTGGATTCACTCGCGCCAACTCCAAATTCCAAACAAAAAACAATGCTCTGTGTATCTCTGTTTTTTTTTTTTTTTCCCCTAAACGTTGCAACAAGCGGCATCCTTATTCCTTAATTATCGTGCCAAGTGCGAATCTTACTCACCCACAAGTCACAAAACTAGCACTATTATATTGTAATTATATTGTCTCCTCCTAATTTATCACGCCACTACATCACCATTTAATCACAATAATATAGAACTAGTATCATTTTTAAGTGTAATTTTTTACTATGTTTGCTACATAAAATAATTGATATAATGCTCTTTCAAAAACCCGAGGTTTTCATTGAAATTTGATTTAGTTAATTAATAAAATTATTTTAAAAATAGTATTAGATTAAAATTTTAATACTCATAATTTTTTTTAAAAAATAAATTTTATTATTTGTAAACAAAGATAATACTCTTTCAAAAGAGAAAGAGTCAGAGTCAGAGTCACAGTACTAAGTATAACACTTGAGAGTGTCATCCGATGGGTTTCTTTTCAAAGTCTTTCTTTCTTTCTTCATAATTAATTTTGGGTACAAATACAATGGTTTATTACTAACGCTATTTTTAAAATGGCAAGGATTAAATTTAAACAGCTGGCCGTTAGTTCATTATGCTTTTTGCTTAGTGATATGACTATGGGATACATTAGACGGCGACAGGAAATCAGGTGAGACGGCTGCCGTGGGAAGTGTAACTTACTTCGCCACTTTCATTGCAGCCAAGAGCCCTTCCTTGTTCCAAATTCCTAATTCAACTTCATTACCGTAGAGTGAAAACAATCTACGGAGTGCATGAATGGTGGCTTACAATATAAGTCACATCATTTTATTTAATCAAAATATATATATTTTTTTAAATTGAGACATATTTCTAGATTCAAAGTGGGTAATAGAATATATCATATTTTAACAATATTTATATCAATAATTATTAGTAATTAAGTTTCAAATAAGAAAAAAGACAATGATTTGTGCGGCTACAAAAACACTCAAAGACATGATTATTAAGCCACCATGCTCATTTGTACAACACTACTTGTAGAACTTGAGATTCACATTCGACTTATAGTTGCTGATGAAGTAGAACTAGTTTGGACAACAAAAATATTTGCTTCCTTAAAATTCTATTGGAATACTTGAAGCCCCTTCATTTTTTAATAGTAAAAGAATAATTTTTTATATTTTAAAAGATATCTTATAATTAAAAAAAATTAATTTTAAATTTAATTTGAACTTTAAAATGCGTTATCAAAGGTTCAGCTAGAATCAGGCCCAACCTATGGATCCACACAAGTGGCTGTTTCTTTAGGACAAGGCCCCTTGGCAGCAAACCGGTTTTTGGGCATCGTTTTGTCTTGTGCTTCGTCTAATTGAGATAGCATTTGTCAGGGACTCATGACCCCAAACACTGAAGGCCTAAAGCGAGACCCAAAACGCCCTATCAAACGGCCATGTCCATACCTGCGGTTATTTGGTTAACGCAACAAATCGGCGGCCTCAGTCTGGCCTCCTGATATTGAGAGGGTTTTTATAAGGGTTTAGGTTTTCGACGCCCCTTCCAATGCCAGCATAGCACCACTCTTCTGTTATCGGCGTTAACAATTTTCGTTTCGAAAACCCTCATCACTTCATTTATCGGCTGTTTCTACGAAAGGGGAAGGTTTGAGGGATCAAAGCGAAGCATCAATGTCCAGCAAGAGGGTTTCGGTTCTGACCTTTAACTCTCTCACCGCTTTATCTAAGGTATGTTCTTCACGACATTTCTCTCATTCGGTCACATATTTCAATAAATATCTCAGCACTGCCCCCGAAAAGTGCGATTTTCATAGCCCTAATAATGCCTCTCAGTTTGAGAATTCTCCATATGGTACCCCAAATTCCCTAGGTTACGAGCAGAAACAAAATGCGCAGGCCTTAAACCCTAACCGGGGTATTGAGGAATACCCTATGGATGATTATGGAGGGAGTCCAGCCTGGGACCATCGTCATAGTCATAATGGTGGTTTACGGCCAACGGGAAATCAGAAGGGTGCCGTGGCTCAAACTGGGAAATTTGGTTTGTATCATAACCATGGGGAAACTAGTGGGAACTTGGAGATAAGTCCGAATGGAATTTCTGAAAATGGTTCTTGGAGGGGTGCTGACCAAAGCTTAAAAGGGTTTCATCAGAATCATGATGGAATGAATTGGGAAAGCACGAGAAATGAATTGCAGCATAACTCAGTTTTTGGAAATGGAAACTTTAGAGGATACAGGGCTAATGCTCAAAATAATGCCAATATGCAGAATCAAGGAGGGTCGTACTGGGAGGGGCCTACAGAGATGGGACAGAATCAATATGACCTTAATTTACAAACGTTTTTGGAATCTCAAAGAGGCCTGAATGAGAACCATCCGCACAATAACTGGCAATTTCTGCAAAGTCGAAGGGATCAGCATGGCCCAAATATGAGTCAGGACCAGCTGAATCCAGTAGATAATTATAATGTTACTTCTTATGGTCAAGTAACAAGTAACGCTAATTATTATGGTCGAGTAACAAGTAATGCAAATTCTTATGGTCAAGCATCTGCTACTTCTAATCCTGAGGAAGAGTCAACTGAGGTTTCTGAAACTAGCACAAATAATGCTACGGTTGAGATGCTGGAGGAATTTTGCAATAAAGGGAACGTTAAAGAAGCAGTAGAAGTTTTGGGGTTGATGGAAAAGCAAGGTGTTCATGTGGATTTGGCCCAAATTTTGCTTTTAATGAAGGCATGTGGGGAAGTGAAAGCTTTACAAGAAGCGAAAACTGTTCATGAACACCTCATAAGATCATTTTCACCTCTCAAAATAAGCGTCTATAACAGGATTTTAGAGATGTACTCAAAATGTGGTTCCATGGATGATGCACTTGATGTGTTTGACAAGATGCCGAGGCGCAATCTGACTTCTTGGGATACTATGATAACATGGCTGGCTAAGAACGGGTTAGGGGAGGATGCCCTTGATCTGTTCTCTCAGTTTAAGCAGTTAGGGTTGAAACCAGACGCTAAAATGTTCATTGGAGTGTTTTACTCTTGTGGTGTCGTGGGTGATATTAATGAGGGAATGTTGCATTTTGCGTCAATGAGCAGTGAGTATGGCATTGTTCCATCCGTGGAGCATTATGTGGCTGTTGTTGACATGCTGGGGAGAACAGGACACCTGGACGAAGCATTGGAATTCATTGAAAAGATGCCATTTGAGCCCAGTGTTGATGTCTGGGAAACTTTGATGAATCTCTGCAGAATTCATGGACACTTGGAACTTGGGGATCGTTGTGCTGAGATTGTGAAGCAGCTAGATCCCTCTCGCTTGAATGAACAATCAAAGGCAGGCCTCATACCATTTAAAGATTCTGACCATAAACCGAATGAGAAGAAGAAATTGGCTAGTCAAAGTCCTCTTGTAGTCAGGAGCAGGGTCCATGAGTACCGTGCAGGAGATACATCACATCCTGAGAATGATAGAATCTATGCGCTGCTAAGAAGTTTGAAAGAACACATGAAAGAAGTTGGTTACGTTCCAGAAACGAGGTTTGTTTTGCATGATATAGATCAGGAAAGTAAAGAAGAAGCTCTTCTTGCTCATAGTGAGAGACTTGCTCTTGCTAATGGTCTCCTCACTACTCCAGCTCGTGGACAGATTCGTATAATCAAGAATCTTCGTGTTTGTGGTGATTGTCATGCGGCTTTTAAGATCATGTCAAAGATTGTTGGCAGAGAAATTATAATGCGAGATGCTAAGAGGTTTCATCATTTCAGTGAAGGGTTATGTTCTTGTCGAGATTATTGGTGACTAAAATAGAACCTGAGGTATCATTTATCTCGGCATTCTGTTGTACTTTTTGAATGAGAAAAAAATTAAAAGTATCTGAAGCGAGTAATTTTAAGACAATAATTTAATGAAGGAAATATAAATGAACCAGCTAGTTATAACTTGCTTCTTCTTGTTTGTCATTTTACCTGCAATTAGTTATACTTGAATTGAGATATAAAAAAACCCTGTTTGATGCAGAACATCCAAATGCTTAGGACTCGATATAGTCCACCAGCCAAATTTACTTTTGTGGCCTGTGACTCCCACGACAAGGGAAGCGGCTATTCCGCAGCAGCTCCCGCCACAAACAGGATGTGCAAGCATTAGTCCTTCTTAACGATGAAGGCAGGAGAAAAGGGGAGAGGGTATTAGAAAACGCAGTGGTAAATAGACTGGAAGGGCTATTTGGTTGATGCTGAATATTTCTTCATGCGAAAGACCAATTTTAGTGCATTGGACCAGGCCAGGGTAACTTGACTGAAGGCTATTTGATCTGCCTGCCAGTGCTAACTGAAGGCTGATTCCTTGGACAGTTTTATTTTAGTGAATAGTTCCTCGTGAAAGGTTATAGTTATTCAGGGGGACTGATATATTTAGTAGTTCATGTGATAAGATCATCTATTGAAAAAACATATATATGTATATTTATTTATTTCAGCAATGCCCTAATTATTGATATTTATAATAAATAGTTGTTTTTTTTTTTTTTAACAAACATTTGATTATTTGATATGATTAGATGGAATTGATGTATACTGACATTAGATATAGCAACATTAGATAAGCTTGTATGTATATGATTAGGATAAAACATTTAAAATATGGTATGAATATATGTCTTAAATTTTATTTAATATGAATAATTAATATATTAAATTTTATGTAAATATAAAATATTTTAAATAATGCTTAAGTTGTTTTTCATTTTGCCTCTGCTGGCTGGTCACCGGGCAAGGTAACGTAATAAATAAGCCGCAGAATCATAGGTTACAAACGAACAAAAATTGCAAACTGGGGGAGATCAAATCTGTAATTTGGTCATATCATTAAATGCGTAACTCATAAGCCGAAGTCCTCCGTTCGGGGTTGGCAGGGCAAGGGAATCAAGGGCTAATAACATAATCATTATCTTATAGGAGCAGTGTTGGTCTTGACGTGGAATCTGCCATCTTTGTGGCTGTGTTATTTCTGCCCACCAACTGTTCGTCTAAATGCTACTCCTTTGCTTCATCTTCCTCTCACCGCTTTCTCTCTATTTATATGTTTACTTTTTATTTTTATTTTTTTTCCAAGTAGTGGCTGAGCTGATGAACGCATTTTGCAATGGACAAAATATCGGCTGCTTGTGCCATGGAATGGAGCATCCAGCTTGACAAGGCTCTTCGCTCCAACAATCCAGGTTTCATCTACTTCTTTTTACTTTTCCCCAGCTCCAGTACCAACCCATTTCATCATCATTGTCATCTTCTTCTTCTTCTGCTTGATAGGACTAACATGGGTTTTTCCTTATTCAGCTCGAGCAGTTGAGGCCATATTACAGACTGGACCAAGACTGGAACAGTGGGAACAAGAACCAGAAGCAACTAAGGCAATATGCTCCATCTTCGGTTTAGTCCCTGGCGAGGATAGGTTGTTTGCCAACACTATACTTTTAAGGCTTGCGGATGCATTTCGCTTTGGTGATAAAAAAATCAGGCTATCTGTTGTCAGAATTTTCTTGTCATATATCAGGAGTAATAGAAGCAAGAAACACAGGAAGCAAAAAAGACGAACTTTTCTGAATGGCAGAGTATATAACCATAAAGAACTTTTGAGGAGAGTGAAGGTTGTTTTTGACACGGGTGATGTTGAGTCAAGAGCAATGGCTTTAGTTCTCTTTGGTTGTTGGGCTGATTTTGCGAAAGATAGTGCAGAGATACGTTACTTGGTACTTTCCAGTATGGTCTCTTCTTATATTTTGGAGGTGAGTCTGGTGTCTGAACATCAAAATTTCTGCTGCAGAAAATCAAATGTTCTTTTTGTTGTTATTAGTATATTCCTCCTAATCTTTTTTTCCCCTTTCTTTAATGAATGGTGATTAACTGAGCTTGTTTGAGCCTTAGCTAAAGTGTTTAACTTAAATTTAGGATCCTCAATCGTGTTTAGTCATTATAAAAACTCACAGACACACACATGTTTAGAGACATATCTTGCCTTAGCAAACTACCTTCCCAAACAGAGAAGAAACAGAAGATAAGAAACCTTCTTATTGGCTATGTCCTTATTTACATGCCATTTGCAATTGCTTATTATTTTTAGAAAATGAGAAAGACTTATTTGCTGCCTTTGCTTGATTTCTGTAGGTGAAAGCATCATTGTTTGCTGCAGGTCAGTTTTCTGAGTTAACAGATGACTTTGCATCTGTTGTCTTGGAGATGCTGGACAATATGATGGCTTCCCCAGAAACACTGCCAGCCGTAAGGTTGGCAGGTACAAGTGTTTTTTCTAGGATGGTTTGCTCATATTCAGTTTCAAGAAAAGCTCACAAGGTTTTGTGTTTCACTCACTCCTCTCTTATTCACTTATATCCTGAAACATGCATATTCGAATTTGAATGTCTAAAAAGTAAATACATTTTTCTGGTAATTGTGCAAAATTATGCCCAGGCTTCCAAAGGACAAATTTTCTGAGTTTTATCCATGACCATATCACTGAAGGGTACAAGTTTTTTCAGGGCATTTTTTACATGTTATTTTGAAGAAGACACATTTAATGTTAAATTAGTTGTTGTCTTTTGCGTCCATTTTAAAGAATTGAGTCTTACTCTTGAGGCACATGAATGCATATCTATTCAAAATTTTCAAACGTATGATACTCTGATTTGGCACAAAAGTGTGACCATTGATGCTATATGCAAGCATTAAAAACCTGTGCTTGTGAGGTAATATTGGCTATAAAGCTTCTTTTTTCTCTCACTTTAAACTGAAAATTGGAGAAGATTTGTCCCAATTAGCACAAAAAGTTGGGAATCAAGGAAATTTTACTGGTCTACTTGTCCAATAGGTGATGCAAGAATAGGAAGATTTCAGTGACAAGTAGTAGTCTGTATGTTATTTAAATAATTAATTCTTTGACCAACTCTCTTTTTTGAATCTTTTTATCTTAGCTACTATAAATCACTACTTTCTTGCAGACTGGTGTAAAGCTGGTGTCTGATTCTTCAGAAGAGAATTTTATCATTGCCATGCTGGTTTCACTCTCAAAACTTGTTTCCAAGTCTACAGGTCTTATTTCTGAACAGGTATTTCTTCCGGCACCAGTTCATGTGGTTGGGGGAGCCCAGTGTAATAATTGTTCTCGATCTCTCTTTCTTGCAATATATTCTATGTGGGGTGCACTCTCTCTCAGCCCCTCCCCTCACACCTCGCTTTTTCTGCTTCTGTTTAGCCCTTAGCTGTGGGATTACGCACTTACTATTTTATGATATCTTTCATGTGTTTTATGTGTTTTTCCATTTGGATACAGGTGGATGTGCTTTTGCCATTTCTTAGCCAGGAAAATACTTGGCAGTTGCGAGTAATGGCATTAAGGTGCTTATACTTTATTTTTGTAAAAGAAGGATGTTGCTCTCCTGTCAACATGCACGTGATCAGAACATTATTCAGCATACTAGACGAACAGGAACTTCCATCAGTCATGCATTTTGGAGCTCTCCAGATTTTACATAAGGTTATCTCTAAGCCAATGATAAATTGGTTGTTTCGTATTGTTAGATTTAAACTTTGTTGATGCATGTTGGGCAATTTGCAGATCCTTTTGTATACAGTACCTAATCTCTCTTCTTTCGAGATGCTTGAATTTGCTCAGCTGTTAGCGATTCTAGAAAATGCTTCCCGGTCCCCAATCATGTCAAAAAGCCTTGCTGCTCTTCGGATTCTGACAGATGTTTCAACCAAACTTTGGGCTAGAACAGGAAGTGAATCTTTTGCTGTTTATTCCTCACCTCTGCCATTGCGGGTCGTCTCATCAGTTATGGCGCAGCTCAGATCACTGGTGAAGCCATTACCTGATCCTTGCCAGACTAATTCCAGAATATTTCAAGAAGTTAAAAACCTGCTCAATCTTATTCTTCAGTTGGTTAGGGAACATTCAGATTTGGGTGAAATGGTGCTGGGTGAAATCAGTTCATTTATCAAATATTTTGTGAATCTAAACGAAAATTCCGTGGCTATTAGACAAATTGCTTCAGCTAAGATCCTTGACTTTGAAGGAGATACGTGCAAAGTCTTCAGGTCCAAGCTTTTATCTATTATACATAGATTTGTGTCTGCCTGTCTTCAAAATCTCAGTGAAGCTGGTGCAATCACTACCAATGTCTTTGGCAAAGTACAACTTATGTTGGAGCATCTACATCATGGCAGGGTATTTGATTGCTATATACGTATCATTTACTCTTTACTACTGCATTCTCGTCTTCTTGGAGACATTGATATTTTTCTTGTCAAGCAACCGTTTAAGCAAGAACTTGCTTCCCTTGAGCATGCTGGCAAGATGTTGTCAGAGAGGGATTACTGGCATGCCTATAAAGTTGGAATATATGCTGCAAGTCAGGGAGCATGGATTACTGCAGCTGTTATTTTTGCACAGCTAATGACAAGAGTTCAATCTGATTCCTATCATTGCTGGTTTAAATCGTTAGTTCAGTTTTCCAGTTCTGAGGCAGAAGTCCACCTTAGACTTTTGGCAAAGCAACGGTCTATCTTAGTGGGTTCCTTGGAGATGAATGAACTCCTTGCTTGTTTGAAAGTTAATTTTGGAGAAGTTGGACAAGATGCTCCAGGGAATGACAGAGAGCCTAATTATAAGGATGTGCTTGTTGGGGCATACCAAAATGTATGTTCTTCTATAAAAACATTAGAAAGAGTCGTCGTGTCTAGAAAAGCATTATGTTTTCAGAGATGGTTCCTTTCTCTTAGGGCAAAGTTTCTTGGGGCTGTTGGGGAGATTCTTGATGTCTTGGACGCATCTAAGGAAGGAACTTTTAGCAACATAATCGAGGTTCAGAACGCTGCTTGGAGCAACCTCAAATGTCTAGAAAAATTCACTCAGTTTTCTTTCCGATTGAAGAGACTAGCAAAGGAATTGGATCTGATAAGCTCATCTTTCGTTGGTATGGACAGTGAGAGCTTGAAAATCATTGCAGCGCTTGCACTTAGTTGTTCATTATTGGCCTTTACTGCCGGATTCCCACTTTTCTTTCCAAATCTTCCTGCTTATAAAAATTTAAGAACGTGCTATCAAGAGGACTCACCGCAGAATAATATCGGTTCAATACTACTGCTAGATTTGCTTGGCCGTTTATTGCACATTGACCATGAGATCACCGTGGATCTCTGTCTACTTTTAGATAATGGAGGACATCCCAGAAATTGTTTTCACCTGCAGTCCAGAAATCATATATTGAAAAGTGGGCATGAAGTAAGGGATATACTCAATATAATTAGGTATGCTGTTTCCACCGTGACTCATTTGCAAAGTGAGACAAACAAGATACAAAATGAGGCAATCATATCCCATATTACAAAGAATGGGATAGAACTACTCTTAGACATAATTAAGAAATGGCATCAAATTCCATTCCAGATGCCAAAGCATTTTTTTAATACAAGGTATATCTTGCGCACTGTTTACACTGTTTAGTTTTGTTTCTCTGCATGCTTTCAATTAGAACAACCTTTTAGTTAACCTGCTGAAAGTTGTGAGTATCGGTTCTATTGCTCCTTCTTTGAATAATGCTTGTTTGCGTTATCTTCTATGATGGTCTATGCATCTCCTTTTTGTTAAAATTGAATGTTTTCCTAAAATTATAATGGAATTGATTGCGATAACTGATATCTTTTGCAACAGTTTAATATTTTTGTTTCTGAAATTTTTTATTAAATCTCAGGCCTGTAGTTGGTTCAGAGCTCTTTGTCTTCGATTCAGACACCAGAAATCAAAATCAGATTACTGTGTTGTCCGGCTTTCACCTCTCATTAAATCTGTGTCTTCAACTGAGAAATGCCTCGCCCGAATTCTCATTTAGATTGACCAAGTTGTACTGCCTTCTTCATAGTAGAGTGTCCTTTAATAAGCTGTCCCACAGGGAAAGCAACAATGAACAAATGGAATTGCATTGTCAACCTTGGGAAAGTGAGAACATGGTAGAAATGAATGAGAAGTTATTTCGATATGTGACAGAGTGCGCAAACAAGAGCAGTTATTGTAAGCGTATCAGGGATAATGATATGAATGATGAGCGCATAGTGAATGCATATGTGTGTTTTGAACCAAATGCTAAAGGGCAAGGATTTTCAAGTTGTGTAGTTGATGTCTCTCATTTTCCAGTAGGTTCTTATGGAGTGGAATGGTATAGCTGTTGTATTGACAATGAAGGTTGTTACTGGAGTCTTCTGCCATTGAACTCTGGACCTGTATTTACTGTGCAGCAAGCTCATGGTGTTTGATCTTCTTCTTCTGTTGTGGTTAGTATACTAATTACTGAGTGAAAATGGATAGAATTTTTGGATTGAGTTCCAATCCTTCCCTTACATTTTGATTCACTTTTAATAAGGTTTTCAATAATTTTATGATTGAATTATACACAGTAGATGTGAAAGGTAGTGATGTACAGAATAGATTAAGATAACAATTAAGGAAAGAGAACACAGATGTGAGCATTTATTTTGTTTCAGAGGTTTTAACAGACATAGCTCCTAAAAGTTTGGCTGGCCTGGCCTAGACATGTTTGACTTTGTCGTTCGGGTTTTTTTTTTTTCCTTTGTGGGTGGGGGGGGCGCTGTCAGTTGTGCGAGAAAGGTTACAAACTAAGAAACCCCAAGGTCAAGGCCCGGCCAATTCCATTTGAATTTGCAAGTCTTACCGCCTTGCTTAAATAATTTAGAAGTTTTACTTTTACCTTTACTACTATTTATAAATAAAACATTTTATGTAAAAAATTTTTATAGAACCAAAAGCGTTGTGGTACCTACTGACTGCTTACTGATACATGCATTGCTATCCCCCAGTGATTGCCATTTGCTGGCTAATCTGTCACCATTAAATTCAGTGCCAATCTTTAACTATTGTTCATCTTCACCTTTTCCTAGAAGTAACAAGTGTCTTTCACTACTCTTCACACTTTAACTTAGATTTTATATATATATATATATATATATATATATATATATAATAGTGGATTTTGGTAATGCACTCTCTTTAAGCTTATTATTTATATTTACTTCTATATTTCAAAGATTTTGTTAATAAGTATCTTAACAAAATTTTTACATTTTAACGTTAATAATATCTTTATGTGATGCATTGAAAATTATAAACAAAATTATCAATTATTACATTTAATATAATCTTATTATGCAAAGAGCATAGTGATGGTTAATAATTTTATTCATGATTTTCGATACATAAAATAAAAATATTATTATATTATAATAATTTTAAAAAATATTCCGAAGACACTGAATAACAAAACTCAATAAACAAATGTAAAGATATATTTAAAAAAAAAAAAACAAGATTTGTCATGGATGCTTTAGTTTCCAAACCGAAAGTTGTTTCCAATCTTTCTTTTTAAAGTTTACTATCATTTGACTATTGCTTTATCGATAAGATGAAACCTTATGAGTTCGTTTTTCATATTTACATTGATTTTTTTTTTAAAAAAATTTCATAATAACATATATCTTAATTTATCTCTTACTCTTTTTCTGAGATTAAAAGCAATGCCTTTTTTGTTCTTTTCTTTATCTTGTCCTCTCCTTTTTTTTTTTTGGGGGGGGGGGGGGGAGGGGGAGCAAATTCTTGCAATAAAATTTTATTTTGGCAAGCACTAGGTAGGTAGGGTAGATGAGACGGTTTCCTCTTGGTGCCTGCCTGCCCATTTTCCTCATATGGGAACAATGCTGTAATAAGTTATGCCTTCTAAAGTTTAAGGTTGGTTTGGAAGGATGATTGATGAAAGTCCTCCCACCCTTTTGGCCTTTACCGCATCATTCATCATTGTTTTGGCATCTGAGACTTGCTAGGCTACCACCGGCCATCCAGATGAGCCTCCTAAATTTTTTGTAGTATATATGCACCACGATATATCAATTTGTTGGTATTATTAGCGTGGACCCAACTATTCTTTAAAAGCAAATTAATACTAGTAGTACTACCAATTTTAGTTACTTAATTATACTTAAAAAGAGCTTTAAATTTTTTTCCCCAATTAACACTACCATTTTAGGTACGAGAGTAGGAGTGCAATTAATCTTCTGCTCAAGGCCATCAAAGAGGTCCTCCCAAACCCCAAGAGCAAAGCTTGGCAGACTCCATTCTCGCGTTGCAGATCAGATATTTGGGCAAAAAGAAAGAGTTCCTTTCCTCCGGAATCCTTTTTATCTCTCTCTCTCTCTCTCTGCGTCCGATTCCGAGTGAATAAATCCCAGAGTGTCCGCAACTTTTTGGACACAGTAACAAATTAAGTTGCTGTTAAAAAGAAAAATGACAAAGAATTTCTTCTTAGCAGCATTGTGCTACCTAATGTTGTTGCTGGTGCCGAAAACAGCTTGTTCCATGAGACAAGATAAGTTATTAGAATTCCGATCAAAGCTACAAGAGATGGCATTGGCACCTGCTAATTCTCCCCAACCCCACTCCTCAGACACCAAAACAGTAAGACTCAAAGTCACACCCTACTTATTTCTACAACTACAATTATGTTTTAGTCTCGGAGTTTTAACTTTATTATTGTTTTTTCTTCTCCTTTTCTTGTTCTAATTATGGTGCATAAATGTGTGGTTTAGAATGGAAGAGTGTTCTATCCAATTGGGTATGGGGCAGACCCAACTGGGGTTCAAGAGAGCGGCGATGCTATATTGCAAGCGTTGAATGACGCTTTCCAGGTGCAAACCAGTCTTGAAATGCTGCCTGGCGTGAAAGATTTGGGTGGTGTTGTAATTGATTTGCAAGGCGGAAGCTACAAAATCAGCACACCTGTAAGGTTTCCTGCTTCTGGGGGTGCCAACGTTGTGGTTAGTTTCCTCTTTTCTCTTCCTCCTCCTACGAATGCCCATTTCCGGTACGTACATATACATACATGCATACAAATGGACAATGATACATATAACTTTATATATAAAAAATTTGCTGATGACACATTTTTAAAATTCATTAATGTATTATTTATAATAATATTATTATATTAAATATAATAATTGATAAATTATTTCATATTTTTAATCCATTAGATAAAAAATATAATTGTGTATATTAATAATTAAAAAATAAAAATCTTGCATCGCACCATGTTAGCATTAGAGAGACAAGCTCAAGAATTTTAAATTTTTTTTAATCTAGGGTCAAATTGAGTTAGGTCCGAACCGATTAAAAAATTTATTTTATTATTTATTATATTATTATATTATTTAAATATTATTTTTAAATTAATATTTATATATTTTTATAATTAAATTTAAAAATTATTTTTTATTATTAAATAATAATTTAAATAAAACCAAATTAATTCAAATTTTTATAAATTATGTTTATAAGACTCAACTTATACAAGTTAAATCAGCCGGATAGTCGGACTCCTGAAAAAGTTGTAGTCGGTGCCTGCCGCAGTTAATGCCTAACCTTTCAAGGATTCTTGGTGGAAGCTTGAAGACAGAACTTGGAATATTATTTGTTAACTTTTGAATTAATGCATGACCAAATGTGATGTCCGTGCCACGCTGCTTACATGCACTGGTTGGTCCTGCTTTCCCACGTGGAATTGGGTTGGAATGCATTAAACGACATTGCAGTTTTCTACCAGTGCATGAATCTCAATCTCCGAAAAATATTTCCGACCATCTGACTTTATTTGGATTTTTCCCTCTAAAACTTTTGAAATGTGATTGTAGAATTTATTGTGTATGTCCGTAATTATTTATTCCCCCTTCTATTCCATGCGAAAATTGCCTGACAGCTGAAGCTATTTACTTGGATACTTTTTATTTCAATAGAATTTCATATATATCTTAGTTCGAATGTGACACCCTTTAATTCAGATAATGTTTCGAATCGATTGCTTAGGTGAAAGGAGGGTCATTGCGGGCGTCTAACACATTTCCTGCTGACCGGCATCTCATTGAAGTTTGGTCTCCAAATTCTCATGTCCTCAAAGAAAAAGCATCTATCCCGACTACTGGTTTCACCGGTGCAAAAGATGAGAATGTAGGAATCTACTATGAGGACATCACCTTCCGGGACATTCTTTTTGATTCAAGTTATCGAGGAGGTGGGATCTTCGTTATTGATTCTGCTAGAGTTCGCATAAACAATTGCTTCTTTCTTCACTTCTCAACCGAAGGAATCCTAGTCGAAAAAGGCCACGAGACTTTTATATCAAGTTGTTTCGTAGGACAGCATTCAACTGTTGGCGGAGACAAAGGAGAAAGTAGTTTTTCTGGCACTGCCATTCAACTTTCAAGTAATGATAATGCAATAACAGATGTTGCCATCTTCTCAGCAGCCATTGGAATTTTGTTAGTAGGGCAAGCTAATATTATCACAGGGGTACATTGTTATAACAAAGCAACGGGATTTGGTGGCATAGGAATTTTAGTGAAATCTGGTGCTGCACTTAGTAGAATTGACAATTGTTACCTAGATTTCACGGCTATAGTGATGGAAGACCCTGTTCAAGTTCATGTTACCAATGGGCTTTTCTTAGGGGATGCTAATGTAGTGTTAAAATCAATTAAGGGACAAATATCTGGGCTGAACATTGTTAACAATATGTTTAATGGTTGTGCCGGAGACATGATTCCAATTATCCAACTAGAGGGGAAATTTAGTACAATAGATCAAGTGGTGATCGAGCAGAACAATGCGAATGGCATGATCCTGAAATCGACTGTTGGAGAATTGGTGGTAGCCGGAAATGGAACAAAGTGGGTTGCTGATTTTTCATCATTACTAGTATTTCCCGATCGGATTAAGCATTTCCAGTACTCATTTTACGTTCAAAAAGAGGTAGCTGTAGGGTTCCCTGTACATGCAGTGACCAATGCGTCCAATAACATTGTAGTTGTAGAGAGTGACAAAGCAGTCAATGGGGTGGTTTCTGTGGCCGTTGATCAGTACAATCGTATCGGAGAGAGTAAATATTCTAGCTTTCAAAAGGAACTAAAAGTTTACGATAAGATGTTCCAAAATTAAATGTTTAACTTTGGTATGGTTATTGTTAAGAATCAATAAGAAATATTTGCAAAAGCTTCATCCCTAAAGTGTACGTTGTACATGAGCCTAGTCCAATACTCGGATGAGATTTTTTTTTTATTTTAAAAATTTTTATTTAAAATTCGATCTAACGTAATTAATTACTGATTCATTTTATTATTTAAAATTATTAAAATATAAAAAAACTATTTTCGAAGGTTACTGCTTGGAATTGGTCAACTTTTTTCTAAAAAGTAGTTCAAGCAATAAACATTAAAGAAAAATCCCACTGTTGGAATTTATCTTTCAATTTAGAGGAATTGATGAAAAATCCCACTGTTGCAATTTACCTTTCAATTTATGTGACTTGATACTCACAAGTGATAAAAATTGGATCTGAGATCATAATAAATCAATCTGAGATTATCGATGGAATTGGCAGCTAGCATCACAGAAATGACAACCTAATGAATTCTAAATGTTTGGATTTTGCCAAATAAACCCCTAAATCCAAATCAGTATTAATTTAATTGTAGGACAATATTATTTTTTTAAAGACATATTTTAGTAGTTTGCCACCAAAAAATCTTTGTATTAAAGGACTAACGCTATTATTGTTATTATTATTATTTCAGTCGAGGAAGGAGGCATTCAAAATCATTTGGATAATTGATAAAATTATCGACAAAAATAATTAATCTCTACTCTGTTCTATAGCTAAGACAAATGCGATATGTGGAGTGTGGATGGTGACACCTCAAACATCGATAACATGATGATATTAGTGGAGTAGATAGCCAATCCAAGTGAAACTTGCTTCCAAACTTATCTACCCAACCTAGAGTTTGACATCGCAATAAGGAAAAGGAGCTATCACAATCCTATTCCTATATATTCTTTTGTTTTTTACTCGTTAGTCACTATTCGACTACTTCTCCAATTGAGGCTACTGAAGATAAATCTTTTTTCGCTACTAAAATTAAGACTCTAATATTTTATCAAGTAATTAGATAATTATTAGATTTATATTTTTTATATGTGTCATGTTAGGATTAAGTATTTATCAATTTAGTACTTAAACTTTTATTTTATGTTAGTTTTTTGGACTAGTATCGTTAATCAAATATTAATGTAATAATCAAGCAGTCAATGAAAGTTTGACACATAATAAAATACCACATCATCATACAAGTTCAAAAAATTTTTAATTTTTAATTTTTTTATATATTTTTTTTATGATGACCTGAATTTTTTTATCACCTATCACTCTCACTTTGATTGTTGACTGTCATGTAAGCATTTTGACTAAAAATGTTAGTCTAAAAGATGCTTAACAAAATGAAAGTTCAAATATCAAATTAATAATTTTTTTAAATATCAAATTAAAAATCAAACTAAAATGTAAGAATTAAATAAGTAGTTAACAATTTATTTTATAGGATTTTGAGATCAGGGAGGAAAAGTGGTGGTGAAAACTTTATTTAGAGACAACATTGCATGCTTTGGGAGAACTAGTGAAGGGAGAGAGAGAGAGAGAGAGAGGGAGAGAATAATTTTTATGCGTTTTCCGCAACTTGATGAAGCCAACCAATAGAAATTTTGAAACACTCTTGCAAAAGGAGGCTTGATTTGAAGCGCATTAAACAAAAGGGAAGAGACCGAAGACAGTGGATTATCAAGTAAGCATAAACATATGCTGTGCCACCATTCCTCCAATCATTCCATCCCATCCCATCGCATTTAACAACACCATATATTCGATTAGCCTCGTTGCTCTTTAAGCCTCATGTTCCTCTTTTGTGTGTACCATGTGTTCCTCCCTCGCCACAGTTCCCATCTCTATCTACTCACCCTTAACTAGTACTTTCAATTTCTCCCTCTCTCCATGGCTCAAACTTCACCATCTCCCTCTGCTAATAGTCCCACCTTAAGCATCCCCTGTCAGGACACACAACAACCGACAGTAGACTTGAACCTCATGATCATCGTGGCAGCCATGTTGTGTGCCTTGATTTGTGCCTTAGGTCTTCACTCCATGCTGCAATGCGTATTTCAATGCACCCATCGTGCCGTGACCGAACCTAGGGAATGGGTGGCCTCCCGTAGGCTAAACTCAGGTCTTAAGAAGAAAGAAGTGGTAGCTTTACCGACTTCAACTTATGCCAATTCAGGCTCACCATCATCTGCTTCAGGTTCAGGTTGTGCAATTTGCCTCGCAGATTTCTTGGATGGTGACAAAATACGGATGCTACCCAAATGCAACCATCGATTCCATGTTGCTTGCATCGATAAATGGCTGCTCTCTCACTCATCCTGTCCTACTTGCCGGCATAGGCTCAACTCCAATGACTCTGCCTCCTTTGATCAAATCGTTACAGCTATTTAAACTTTAAAGTTGTTATCAGCAAAATTGAGCCACTGTTTAATAGCGTATATTTTCTTAATCCCTTCTCCTTGTTAATTGCTTTTCCGGAGAATCTGAATGCATGAAGCTGATAGGCAAATTCATTAATATTATGAGTTTTGGGGCAAATGTTATAACAAGTCCTCCGAGGATCTATCCTTTTTGTACTTTTGTAATTGTAAGGAGTTAATAGAGAATTTTTTTTAGCAATCACTTTAGCATGAATATTTTTAAGTTCTATGTAGAGATCAATGAATACAATTAAAATATAGAGAGCAATTATTAAAGCGGCTTCTAAGAAATACCATTACTTATCAAGGTTAAGCAAATTAGATCACTTTATACTTCCATTAATTTTGTAGAAGTTGTCTTTGTTCACTTCATTTTTTAGCTAGCCCTTTTTTCCCCTAATATACATAATTTTTTTTCTTTAAAATCAAAATATACCTTTAATCTCTTAATACTTATCTACTTAATTCAGTTGAAAATTACATCACATCTCCAACAAACACGCCAACATATCTACATAAGCACCCGTAAATGTGTGTTTTTTCTTTTTAAAGCTGTTCTGGGCATATGCAACCGGATCGTTCAAAGTAGCACGTATTTCCGCGTGCCTGAGTAAGCAACCTTGAAGCTTGTTCTGGAAGAGTGGATTGAACAGATACGGAATACATGCCGACATTATGAAAGCTGCCTGCCTCCTCATCGATCATTACCATGTGATAAGAGCGTAAAATGAAAACGAGAAGTACGACTAGAATTCCTACTGAAAATTTTTTCCTTTTTATATAGAAAGCAAAATTTGTTGACGTTGGAAATGCTACATCTTCCCCACGAAATTAAAGTTTGCCGCATTCACTGATTAATATCGAAAGAAAAAGGTTCACTGGATTCGGAAAAATGGATCCAAAGCATCTCTTTTTAAGTTTTAAGGAAACAACCCCGTAATAGAAGCGTACATTAAAATCGTAAATAAAACATATTTATTGTCTTGTAAGCTATTTAATTTTAAATTTAAAAATTTTAAATTTAGCTCATAGTTATAATTCAAGTTCAAGTTAGTTATTGAGAGTGAGTTAAATTTAGTATTTTAAATATCTAACTAATTAGCAATTTTAATTGATTTTTTAATATTTATTTAATATTTTTATTAAAAATTTATAATTTTACCTATAAAGTGTATATATACATAACTAAATTCGACTTACATTTTGAAATTAAACATAATAATTAAAGTTATTTATAAAATTAATAATTTGAATTGAGTGAATTTTAATAGTTTAATTTTTATTTTGAATTGAAAAGTAAAAAAAAAAAAATTCAAAAAAAATTTTAAATATTTGGATTTGGAGTTAACTTTGAGTTTCTTCCCGTTTCGGATAGAGTGCACTCTATAGTACTACTCACTAAAATGGAACCAAACATGAGTAATTAGACAAGGTCTCCAGCTTCCTGATTTTCATTGTTCTGACACCTTATTTTTTTCTCTTGAAATATGTTGTTCGTCATCTAAACAACAAATAGTAAACCTTCAAGGTTCAAATGAACTATAATGCATTATTTTGTTGTACCTATTTTGCGAGTTTTAATTTTTTCTGAAGATTAGAGTTAGAATCTTAATGTAATGTTTGGAAAAAAAAATATTGGCATAATTAAAATTTTTAAAGTTTGACTTGGTATCATTTATAAGTCAAATAAAGCGATTAATGACGTCTTTGAATTGAAAGAAAAACAAAATGGTTAATAATAATAATAATAATAGTAATATTCAGAGTCTTATGAATGCAAATTCGAATTATCTATCTAGTATATTATATATGAAAGCACGAGAAATGAAAAATAAAAATTTGTAAAGACAAATGTAAGAAATGAAAAATTAAAAAAAAAGAAAAAATAGCTGTTAAACTAAAACTAGAATAAAAGAGTCAATTTTGGTTTTTATATAAGAAAGAGAGAGAGAGAGTGAGTAAAAGGGTTGGGCGGTAGAACTACGCATATGATCGAACTGGAAGACAAACAAAGACTAACAAACATTAGTCGGAACCTAAACACCATCAAGTCCTGAGCGGAGACATAAGAAAAAAGAAACAGAGATATGTTGGCGGCAGCTGCTGCTTCTTCTTCTTCTGCCGCCGCCACCACCGCTAGTACTGGCCACGCCGCCAACACTCTCAACATCGTACGCCGTGCCTTTCAAAGTAATACTTTCGCTTCTCCTTCTCCTTCATATCACTCCGCTCTCTGCGGTCGCTTTCGTTTTGTCTCGCTCCGCTCCTCCACCTCTGTTTCAACCAAAGCCATGTCTGATTGTCAAACCCTTGCTGCTCCAAAACAAGACCCTCATTCCTCTGCCCCCGGTACTGTTCTAGCCTTCCCTTTTTCCCTGTTGTAGAGCAGTGTTCATCTCTTTTTCTTTTTCCTGGAAAAAATAAAAAGTAACAAAGTGATGGCTTTTGATGTCTTTTCTGCTCTCTGTCAGGCAATAAGCAAGCACTGATATCTTTGTCAGACAAGAAAGACCTGACCTTTCTTGGCAATGGCCTTCAAGAATTAGGGTAAATGAATGACACTCTTCTTTTTTTATATTTTCATAATTTATTTCATCTTTATTATGGACTGTCGTTGCTTCTTCTTTGTTGTTCGTTTAGAACAATAAAAGAAAAACCATTAATATTGACTATTGAAGAGTTCTAGAGGAAATGAGGAACTAACCTTTTAATAAAATCAACATGATACGCGAACAATTTGACATAAATATGGCATCATTTACGTATTCTCTGTTCAAGATAACTTTGTTCTTTGGAGTTGGTAGGGTCTATGTTAATAGTATCAGTGTAAAATGTAAAGCAGCAGTTTTGAAGCCTATTTGGTTTGTTCTTCTTCTTTTGGAAACTATAGATACACAATTGTTTCAACTGGAGGAACTGCGTCTGCCTTGGAAAGTGCTGGTGTCTCTGTAACCAAAGTGGAGCAGCTTACTTGTTTCCCGGAAATGGTAACCTAGTTCTTATTTTTTGCCGTCCTATCCTGCTTAAATCTATATATATATATATATATATATATATATATATGTATGTATGTATGTATGTATGTATGTATGTATGTATGTTAATATTAATATCGCATGGCCTTGTTAGGGCTTCTAGGACTATTTAAGAGAAACAGAATCAACTGAAGTGTTATGACATTTATTAAGCTTTTCTTGCAACTTGAGCTTGATTTTAGCAATTTGGCTGATAAATTTGTCATAGGAAAATGGGATTAAAAAAAAAAAACTTGACAGTAAAAGCCTAATTATTATCTTCTTTGTTAATGATTGGTCACCATACTTTACTGATGATTTGATGTCAACACTACAATGCCCTCTCTTAAGGGTTAATTTCAGCTTTAAATCTGATTGAGTTTGGAGATTAACTGAAGTGTCTTTAACAGCTTGATGGTCGTGTGAAAACACTGCATCCCAACATACATGGTGGTATTCTTGCTAGAAGAGACCAAAAACATCACATGGAAGCTCTTAATAAGCATGGAATTGGTGAGTTCTAACCTTGTGGTCAAACACCTCTATGCATAAGGGCTTCTTCTTCCCCGTTAATTTATCTTGCTTTCCTCTTTTTCTTTTTCTTTTTTTCTTTCATATTTTAGCTAAAATAATTTCTGTTCAGGTACGTTTGATGTGGTGGTTGTGAACTTGTATCCCTTTTATGATAAAGTTACTTCTACTGGAGGCATTGACTTTGACGATGGCATAGAGAATATAGATATTGGTGGCCCTGCCATGATTAGAGCTGCTGCAAAGGTAATTGTTAACGATTTTGGTGTATGTATTTATTGGCCCCGAGTGTGTATTAGCTGGAATCATTCTCATGCAGTTTGTGAGGATGTTTATAAAAGGGCAAAGCCGATTATGTAATTGAACCACATTGGTAATGAAGGGCTTTTCAACTTGTTGATTTTGGGGGCTATAAAACTAGGGTTGGTTATAGTCTCAAATCTATATTAGCTTTCTGCTCATCCGATCCATAAGTGCAATGCTAGTATCCGAGGAATTTTTCATTCTACTCACAGGTTGAATAGGTTAAGCCATTCTTTATGTTAATCATTTTCTATTGCAAAATAACACGTTTATTTAAACAGAATCACAAGGATGTCTTGGTTGTTGTTGACGCACAAGACTATCCTGCACTCCTTGAATTTCTTAAAGGCAGTCAGGATGATCAACAGTTCCGCAGAAAGCTTGCCTGGAAGGCTTTTGAGCATGTTGCTTCTTATGATTCTGCAGTTTCAGAGTGGCTCTGGAAACAGACTGCAGGAGGTATTCTCTTACTTATGTGTTAGCTAAATTTTGTAATAGTGGTGGAAATGGTCTCTGGTCATTTAATGATGTTTTGAAGAAAAGGACACTTGTCGTGCCATAAGCTGAGGCCTAGCCTGACAAAATCTACTATTAAATAAAAAGAGAATTCTTTACTTTTCTTTTTCAAAAATAGCAATTAACAAACTCATTAAACTTGTTTAACCGGTGCTACCTATAATTATTACAAATTTAGATTGACAGAATTCTTTGTCTGTTGGAAGATAAATTCCCTCCCAATTTGACGTTGCCATTATCCCTCAAAAGTTCACTTCGTTATGGTGAAAATCCTCATCAGAAGGCTGCATTTTATGTTGATAAGAGTCTGTCTGAGGTCAATGCTGGTGGTATTGCAACAGCCATTCAACACCATGGGAAGGTGAGATGGATTGAGTTTGTGATGTTATTTTTTTATGCTCCAGAATTAGTTATGCTTGTTAATAAGTTAAAAGAACAGATGATTATTGAATCATCTGACCTGTTTTTCTTCCTAATTTTCTTGTCCAAGAAAGTATTTGCTTTTACTAATTTTTTTATGCAGTTTTACTCTGATGATAGATTCAGTTAACGGATATGAGGCTTTGTCAGTCATACCGTACTTCTTCCTTTCCAATTAACTTCTATCATACAAATGCATATAGAATTTTTAGTGTTGCCTATTTTGAAGAGTGTCTTGTCATTGCTGTTCCTTTTTACTATTGTGGTTGAGGACATAAAAGCTTTACCAAATTGGAATACTATGATTCAAATTTTTTTTTTTTTTCCAATTTAGTTCTCAGCTGTGTTATGTTTACTTTTCAGTTTTGTTCCTTGGCATATCCTTAATTCCTTTTATCTTGGTGCAGGAAATGTCATATAATAACTATTTAGATGCTGATGCTGCTTGGAATTGTGTGTCTGAGTTTAGGAACCCTACATGTGTGATTGTAAAACACACAAATCCCTGTGGGGTAGCTTCTCGTGATGATATCCTCGAGGCTTACAGGTTGGCTGTGGAGGCAGATCCAGTGAGTGCATTTGGAGGAATTGTAGCCTTCAACGTAGAAGTAGATGAGGTAAGTAGATAAGCTTCTTGGAATCCCTAGATGCAGCTGTGCTGCCTGCTAGATATTGGGGTTAGTATTGTTGAATTTCATCTTATCTGTATATGTTATCTTCAACATCAAGGTAGCGTACCCATTTAGACATTTTGATTGCTAACTTTTTTGCTTTTAGGCTCTTGCTAAGGAAATCCGAGAGTTCCGAAGCCCAACGGATGGTGAAACTCGGATGTTTTATGAGATTGTTGTGGCTCCCAAGTATACAGAGAAGGGACTTGAGATACTCTGTGGAAAATCAAAAACATTGAGGATACTTGAAGCAAAGAAGAATGAGAAAGGAAAGCTGTCACTACGACAAGTTGGTGGCGGTTGGTTAGCCCAGGATTCTGATGACTTAACCCCCCAAGATATTCAGTTCAATGTAGCATCGGAGAAGAAGCCACAAGACAGTGAGC
Source organism: Adansonia rubrostipa (assembly GCA_038381775.1). Lineage (NCBI taxonomy): Eukaryota > Viridiplantae > Streptophyta > Magnoliopsida > Malvales > Malvaceae > Adansonia > Adansonia rubrostipa. The sequence continues at coordinate 4,313,822 of JBBYHM010000007.1, read as the reverse complement.
TTCGTGATGCAGAATTTGCATGGCTATGTGTTAAGCATGTCAAGAGCAATGCTATTGTAATAGCAAAGGTTTGTACTTTTTTTTTTTTTTGCTTGGATATTAAATTCTGGTTAAAATGGTGCTTAATAAACTTGTTGACAGAGATTGTTATGATATATATATATATATATATATATATATATCCCCTCTTCCCTGAAAAAGGTTGGGATGAACAGCCATGAAAATAAAAGCATAGTAGGACAAGATTTTCTGACCCTTTGACATTATTTGTCAGGACAACCGCATGTTGGGTATGGGAAGTGGGCAGCCAAACCGTCTGGAGAGTTTGAGAATAGCCTTGAGGAAAGCAGGAGATGAGGTCAAGAGAGCTGCTTTGGCTAGTGATGCATTCTTCCCATTTGGTAATTACTGCTTTAATGTTGTTGAGATCATATTTCACACTCAGGACACATATATAAAAGTAAACGGACACGTGCAGGCATGCAAATGTTGCTATGATTCCTTAACCTATATAGTCTGTTTGCTAACGAAGATGTGTTTTACAATAAATAGCTTGGAAAGATGCAGTGGAAGAAGCTTGCGAAAGTGGTATTGGAGTCATCGCTGAGCCTGGTGGGAGCATTAGAGATGGGGATGCCGTCGATTGTTGTAACAAGTATGGAGTTTCTTTGCTTTTTACAAATGTGAGGCACTTTAAGCATTGATACTTGCACTTTCCTTTTTGCCTTCATGGGTTCAACTTGTGCCATAAGGGGAAGAGTTGTTGCGGGAGGATGCACCTGTATGCCGCAATGCTCTGCAATTTATACGACTGTATCGTCACAATGAAGAAACATCGTGTTCATATTTAAATGTTAGAAGTTTATCCTCCGCAGTTTCGTACTGGACATTTTTTGCTGTCCTTAGTTTTCCAAAATAATAGAATAGGAGATCATAATTTAGAATTAGATTGAGCAGAGCTGTGACACTATGACCCCAATGGATCTCCACAGTTTGGAAAAAGGAAACATGGCCAACTGAATATTCTGGGTTCTAATTCTTCCATTCATCAAATCAAATTATTCTTTCAATCGAGAGAATTTATTAATAATCTGATCACAACCATCTGAAGATAAGTACCATCTATGAATATTTCAAGCATGCATGGGATGGGAAGACATAGAAGGGAGCATTCTGAAGTGAGCAGATAAGATAAAATCTTGCTCCCTGACAGTCGATGTTTATATATGTTCATCATTTATTCTGGGCCTCTGATTCAGAAATGATTTGGGGTTCTGCCATTGATCCTTAATTTATTGGGCCTTTAACAGGGCCTCCAACTTATTTCGAAGGGCAACGAAAAGAAAGGAAAGGAACAGAATATTCGATTCGCGTGAGACTCAGAGAACAACTTAACGACAGGGCAAACTGCATGTTTACTGGAATTCGATAATATGTGATAAAAGGGCATACCATCTTCCCCATGGAATGGATCATTCATCGGATCATTTTTTTCCTGACAAACAGAGAATTATAAATCTAGCCCAAAATTTCCACTACTTAAAAGCATGCATTAGTGTTTTCATTGAATCATCCAAGGCGCAGCAGTTGTAGCAAATGCTTGACACTATAAAGTGAAATTTACCAGGCTACAAAAGATGCATAAGAGGATGCCATAGAGGTAAAAACTTGCATTAGGGAAACACATTTTTGAAAGGAATCAAGCAGCATAAATTGATCATCTTTTAAATTATTCTTCTAGAAATAACGTAACAACGTTGAGAAAGATTCCAACTTGATAAGCTCAAAGATACAACAAACGGAGTAATAGAGGAGAATTTCAGCACTTCAAACTTAAGCTGTTAAAGGATTTGCAAAGTGGTAGTTTCCTAAGGAACAACAAGTAAATTAAAAAGAGTATTTTAATTTCATAATACAACATATGAAATTGTTATACGTCCTGCTTCTTATTTAATTAATTTTTAGTTTTTTAATATAATATATTTTGATATTTGGTTTATAAAAATGTACCACTCATTCAAAATGAAGATGAATGAGATATAAATAAATATGCTGTAAAATGGTTGGCCTCAAATATGTATAGAATCTAAAGCAAAGATCTTTTATACCGAGCACTCAAGGGTTGTTGAAGTTTGGGCTTTAAACTCTTAGATCCTCACCAATCATGCGGCTGCTGCTTGAAAACACAAAGCAATTGCAGCCTACCCAAGCCAACCCTCTAAGATTTTGGGTCATAGGTTTAGCGAAGCCCAATGGGTTTGTATTAGTTTGTTGTTCATAGGATTGGGAGATGGGAAGTAGTCAACAGAAACAATAGTAGGAGAAGAGGAGGAAGAAGAAGAAGAAACGGTGGGTGGAGGGGTAGGAAATAGAAATGGAGAAGGGAAAAGTTGAAGTGGAGAAGGTGAGAGGAAAGTCAACTGTGACAAAAAGCTTCTCAAAGTATCCACTTAAATTCATTATTCCAAGAAAGGTTTTCTCTTCTCTTACATTAGAAATAGATAACATTTTTATTCCTATCTGCATCCCTCTCAACTGAAGCTGATGATTCCTCTCAGGTGGGTCCTTCCAAAACCGATGCTGTCTGGATTTACAGCCTCACCTATGGCGGTGGCATTGTCTCCGTATTCTCACTTAATCATCAGTCTTTGTATCATATCTTTCTTTCTTTCTATATTTTGGGGCTTTGTGAATATGTGCATCATTTTCCATGTTAGGGAGATTCTATTTCAGTTGAATTTACAATTGGAGATGGCTGCACTGCTGTTCTTACTACCCAATCCTCTACAAAGGTTTTCTCTTTTATCTTCTAGCCAATTAGATGGGGTGATTTATTGAACTACAAATTGGGGTATGATGACTGAATTGGTTTCTTAACCTGGTTTCACTTCTTTACTGGTATAGGTCTACAAGTCTTTGGGCTCTAAGTGTTCTGAACAAGTCTTGGAGGTAACTATCCTTCCTTAGTCCTTACCCTAGATGCAAATGCAGATTGATGCATAACCACTAATTTACTCTAAAATTATACTTATGTGAGACATTTTATAAAAAGATTCTCCATTTTGACCATGTTTAGATGAATGCGTGTAGTGAAAAATGACAATGGCTAATTTTTGCTTTGCTATGCAGTAGGCAAGAATTGGTAGTGGTGCTCTTTTTGTAGTCATTCCAGATCCAGTCACATGTTTTTCCACTGCAAGATATTCTCAGAAACAGGTCTTTAGAGTGATGTCCGACTCAAGCTTGGTCATCGTAGACTGGTTTACAAGTGGTCGCCATGAAAGAGGAGAAAAATGGGAATTTGAACTTTATCGGAGCACCAACTATATATTCGCTGAAGGCGATCAACCTATTTTTCTTGACACAGTAATATTCTTATTATTACCACAAGTTACAATGTTTATCTTCTAATGATCATAATGCATTTAAGAAATGGTGCTTCATGGATAAATTTTCATATTTTTCTCTATGATGTTATCTCATTCTGTTTCCCTTTCATCAATGTTTGAAGAATTTAAGCTTTTATTGTGCATCATTCTTTAACCTTTTTTTTTGTGGTCCAAATCATAGGTATTGCTAGAACAAGCTAGCCCTGTGAATATAGCGGAACGTATGCAGGACTACCAAGTCATCGCAATGGTCATAATCTATGGGTAGATACTTCATTGTCCATTATTTTACTCAAGGTATTAAATTCATTTATGCTAAACGGAGTTTTGTGACATGAGGAACTTATTTGTAGCCCAAAGTTGAAGTTTGTTCAAGACCAAGTTCAAGAAAATGTGAAGAGGTTGATGTCTCAGCAATTACACATTCCTTCCACAAACTTAGGGCGCCTTGCTAAAACAAATTCAGATAATTGTTTGACCAGGCCAGCATTTATTGCATCCTGCAGTGTCTTTGGTCCGAAGGTACTTTCATCAGATCTAGCTAATACTGGTTCTCTTATTGCATTGAATTCATGCTTACTTGTTTTGTCATCCCCCACCCTCAATGCCCTTGACCCTTTCACTCTCTTGCAAATATTAATACATTTGTTCTAATGAGTGTTTGTGGGGTAACAGCTAATTGAATTATTACTGCTCTTTCTGTCCTGGTTAGAAGTATGCTTTGACTGCATTTTTCATATTCAAGTAGATGAAAGAAGGATGGCATGCTAGTATTTGTGTCTTATTCTGGTATCAATATATATTTGGTCATATACACTCACAGCTGCTAACAATCCTGTTATGCACCAAAAAAAAAAAAAAGTAGGAGAATTGTTGCAATATGAGCAGGTAAGGAGAGATTGGACTTTGATTTTTGATGTTGCTGTTGGCGTTGTAGTCCCATGAAATGTTCATTATTCAATTTTAATCGATTTTGTTGATGCATGTGAAAGTTCCATTAAGTTACTTTCCAATGTTTTGACACCCTCTCCCTCTCCCTTTTTATTTTTTTATTTTTTTTTTCTGAGATAAAACAATCTCTCGCTTTTGATACAAATAAATTAGCTTGATAGTGAAAAGGAAATGTTTCAGGGAATGGGTGTTGTTGTTCGTATAGCCTCTACAACGACTGAGGCAGTTTATAGGTTCCTGCAGCATCAATTGGCTGGGATGGAGCCTCTGGTTGGTGTATCACCCTATTCTTGAACAAGCACAGTGGTTTTTTCCCCCCCTTTTTGAAATAATTGTAAGCACTCTGATAACAGAATCATGGTTGATTAATAAGTTAATAACTAGCAAAGTTATTTGAATTCGATTATAGTTGGTCCTTTCATTTACCAATTTCAACTTTCAAAGATGATATTCAAACGGGAAGTCGGAGAGCCAAATAACAGACAATGATATTGGCAGCAAAGACAGACAGCCTATTATTTTGTCCTTTAATTCGATTTGGTTGTAAAATCCTAAAATCAGTAAATAACTCGTCATATGAGCATACGCGTGGATAATGGCAATTTCTTATTAACTCATCATCATCATTAATGCACCATAGACTTCAAAGTCTACACGACTCAATAATGATATCTATGAATACAACACACTAATCACAAGCCTGAAAATATAGCAAAATTTTTAATTCGTACATTTGCATTTTCACCTAGTCTCCCTCCAATATTCATGCCATACAATGGACCGACCTTACATTTCAACCAAATACACTACACAATCGACAAGAAGAATATGTCGATGCAATACAAAACTAAAATGCGATTTCACAAGGTGCATGAAATGTTCTTCCACGGCATATGGACTCTAGGTTTTCCCCAGCGTAAGAACAAAGCGGTGATACCTCCACACCTGGGTTCATATTGATCAACATGTCAATAAGAAAAAAAAAAATATGACAATGCTCACCAATACACCCATGAACCACTAAGAAAGTCCAAAAACAACAGAGAAAATGAATGCAAATACAGCTTGCTATAAATGAGAGTATGCAAACGTCACCCATGAAATTACCAGTTGCATATAATGGCACTGAATGAGTTAAGAAGCCACCAGCAGCGACTACCCAACGACTGTGTAGTCGCAGAACAAGCAGCCTCGCACTGTCTGGAGTGTCATAAGTTGAACCGTTGGCATTTTTCACTGGTGCAAACTCTTCCTCTCGTAATACCTGCATATTTGGAAACATAAAGAATTACTTGATTGAATTAATCCCTTGTTACATTTTCCATTTACAGTTTAAAAAAATCAGTTGGAGCGAGAAAAAGGAGGGGAAGTGATCACCTCAAACAAAGCAGTTGAAGGAGCATACGGAAATGCATCAAAGACGAACTGCTCTAGTTTCAAACCCATTGTATGGCCATTAACAGAAGGAATTTTTTTCTCCGCCAGATGGTAACTGCAGTCAAGACAAATATAAATATTAACATCCTTTTTTAACGATTAAGTGGGGAGACATTAACAAGCATGACACATCCGTTCTATAGGGTACTACGAAATACGACAATTGATGTCAGATATTCTTAAGACAGAAAAGATAGCTCAATTAAATTGCAATATACTTAATGCACCCATGAACCCTCCATCATAAAGGACCTATGAGCTCAGAGTCTTTGCTTTCTCAAGGATGTCAGGGAAAGCTATCATTTCAGCAAATTTCTAGGATCAAAAAGTTTGCTGTCAGGTTGAAAAGCCAGTGCAAAGGAAACCGAAAACACCCTTTGATCTTGTTTGTTTTCAGTTCAGTAAGAGACACAGAGAGAAGGAATATGCATCAATCATGCAGCACATGGATTTTGCATTTGACTAATAGAATATGAGTAAATTATCTCAATAACAGCATTAATTGACAAAAAAATGCTCGAAGTACAAGGCATAACATATTAAATGTATGTATCTTGAAGGGAAAGAATAACATTACTAACATGCTGTCTTTCTCAAGGCTATCTGCCACTTGGTTTAAGAAATCCAAAGTGAACATGTGTAAGCACACCTGGAAAGCATAGAAGAGTTAGCATAAGATATATAATCACACCTATTTAGCTTCATTTGCTATTAAAACATTTTCTAGGTATTTCAATGTTACATTTATTCGATAACATGACAAATCCAAATTGAAACCTGTAGTTTCCATGACAAAAAAAATGCCATCAAAGAACAAACTTGTTTTTAAAATATGAATATTCTCGAGCTGTTTTCTGCTTAGCAATGATTATCAATATTCTATGAAATCTGCATCTAAATGGTAAACAAGTCATTCAAGTCTAAGAGTAAGACCCAGGAACACAGCCAAGTTAAATGAACTTACAAGCAGCACACAGTTTCCATAACCTACTAAACTTTTGTTTCTTGAAATGATTTCAACAGTGTCATGTACTCCTGTGGATACCAACTTCAACTCTCACCTAAGCCTACAACTCCACACCGATACGAAAGCCTAAAAAAAAAGCCTAAAGATGCAGCATATTTAGCCCAAAAAGCACTAGATTTTTTCAGAACCAAGCAATATTGAATCAAAATAGGTCACAAAGACTATACATTACTCCAGCAAAAACGAAGACGTCCAGTTTGCTGGTTAATTGCAGAAGCCAGTGATGAATCTAATTCATTGTATTCAACCACAGTAAGTGGTCCGCCTTTACCTCGCCTTACAAAAACACCGACCTTTTCCTGGGGATAGGCCTGTAACCAAATTACTAGAAAAAATTAAGATATCATAAAACCTTAAAAAGATTAAAGCATGCAATATTTTCAATTTCCACAAGTTTACACGACAATATTTAGCATTGACATGCCATCAAGGAACTGACATTCCTCAAGTAGAATTAAACAAGGTGCTGCATGATTCATGGAAAAGTTAGCATGTTAGCACGTTACATGATATGAGGGGCGAGTTAGATACAGCACGAGGTAAATGCAACACATGCTACAAAATAATAAACAAAAGGAAGGCATGCCATTTCCTTCATATATTTAGAAAGACAAAGCAAAGGTCAAAAATGGAATCCTCAACATCAACTTCATGCTTATAATTAAATAGCAATGAAATATTATCATCTGGAAATCAGATGAATAACTCCTTTTTATTTTCCATTTTCTTTCCTTTTTCCCTCATCTTTATTTGCAAGATCCAAAGAATGCTCAAGGAGGTAAGCTCAAGGAGATATCACCCAAAGAAAGCTCAAAAGCAGTATCAGAAATCAAGTATTTAACTTATAGTTCAGAAAACAAGACAGAAGTAGATCAAATGCCTCAAAATGTTGCAATCCAGCCTAATACCTTTCTCCAATATTGATAATTTAGTCCAAAAGAGTAAAGCAATATATGTAACTGAAATTCTCAGATATACTTTAACATTGAGAACATTAACTACCTTTCGCACAACTTTAGCGGCAGCAGCTACACCTTTATCAATGAAGTATCCCAGGAAAGTTGGATCAGCTACACGAACCTGCATTCGAGACCCTAGTCACTGTCTCCTTAAATAAGAAAGATCAAGGAAAATTTTAACAAACAAAATAAAGACGAACAAACTCACCAATGCATTATCAACACCATAGCAATCTACGTATTTAATCCCTCTCGTGGCCATATCCTCTAACAATCTCGAAGATTTCAGAGCTGAACAAAAAACGTGGAATCCGATTAAATATTCATACAATAGCAGAAACTAGTAGTTAATTGAACAGCAAACACCACCTATTAGTGCATTTTTTTTTAAAAAAATACCTGAATATACTCCTCCATTCCCATTTGGAGACTTTGCTACCTGGCTTAAAAAAAGGTACTCATGTGACCACCAAAAGTAAAAAAGTTTGCTACTTAGAACAAGAAGCAAATTGTGAAATAAAAAGCATTCTTGTCAGCCAATTGAAAAACCTTTGTATTAATCCAATTAAAGGGATACATCGAGGAGAATAGTATAGCAGGAAAAATACTGTCAAATTACACAATAGAATCAGAAGTAACTTTTTCCTCCTAAAACTTAAAGACAAGTAATTTTACTTATCCTTTCAGCAATAAGCATTAATTTACAAGAATTCTCAACCCTAATGTGAAATTGCAATGCTATGATAGTATTCGTTAACATCTCATGCGAATCAGTTATACAGCAAGTAGACAGCAAGTAGAACTGTTTAAGAACTTTGATCATCTCTTAAAAATGCTCTGAAATTCCCAGGGCGAATAGAGCTATATGTACAGCTGAGATTGTTACTTATAACCTAAACTTTAATTTACTCAACCAAAAGAAAAAGTCATGCTAAATTCAGCTCATTCACAAAAGAAACCATACCTTGAATGCAGTCTCCATGATATATCTACCATCCTTCGAGATACAAGGTTGGGTTCCTTGCTGGAAAAAAGTAACCTGCAATATGACCAGACATGAAAGTCAACAAAATTAACAAAAGATAAACCATAAGGAAATTAGAGAATCAAAAATCATCTCACTTGATGTGCTTCAAGGCCAAAGTATTTATGACTCTCAAAGAATTTGCGTGTTGCATCATCAGTAAATGGACTAGTCATTATGTACCAGTGTATTGTCACTGAACCAGCCAAACCTACAGATTTCGAATTAATAGGATAACATACATAGCATAATAGAATCATGCAAAGCAGATAGAGAAGAAGTTTACCCTCGTTCATAGCTTGTGCAGCTAGTCCTTGAACACACAAAATCCGCTCAGCTTGCAGTTGAAAAAGTGACTTTCCAGAAGGAAGTCCGATGTCTAATATCAATATACAAAAAATATAAACAATAAATTTGAAATAATAACATACAGACTTTCTAAATAGAACAACTAAAGCTTTTCAAATAATCATTACTTATCCAACAGGTTCATTACTTCTTGAACAGGGAAAAGAAAAAAAAACACCAACATGTTTATTGCTTAACTTTTTCCGTCCTCAATTCCTTTGTAATTATAAACATGCTCCCTTCTAAACCTTTCTAATTAATCCATACATGGCCAGGATAACACTTAACTCTTTCCACAGGCTTATCATCCTCATTTTATACAAATTTGTTGTATGGCTCATAATTAAACTTCAGAATTCAGAGAGTTTGGCAACCTATAAGAGTCGGGATATGAAAGCATAAGCTCGGTTAACAGTTCTAAGTTCCATAAAGGACATTCCCTGCATATTTCCCGTTAAATATAAAAAATTACGTGAAAAGCATCACCCAAAGAAACTTGAATGCAGCATAAGATTTTCAAAATCACGTCAGCAATGACTAAAAAGTACTCACTGAAACATCCCTTGGGATCTGAACTTCCAAGCCGCGTTCCCTGCAGTACATTTCAATCATAAGGAGATAAAAGAAAGAATCAGAAAAAAGGGATACAATAAAGGGTTACTAGACAACATCGACTATTTTTTTTTTTTTGGATAATTTCAGTCTATTATTTAGAAAGCAGATTGAAACCCCTTTTCAGTAATGAAAAAGTATAGAGTTTAGTAAAGCATCTTTTTAACACAAAAATAATTAATTCCAGAAACATATTGTGGCATCCACTTTCTAAGTTAACATATCTTGATCGCTATTTATCATTACTAGACATCCAATAAAGCAACATCATACCAACCTTTAGTAAATAGTGATTACCAACTTTAAGACATATTGGGCCCTGCTTTTTACATTAATAAGTGAACAATATTGATTATAAAAGAAAAATGTCTAATGTGGGAACCATTCAAAAGTAGCATCATTCCAAAATTATGGTCAGAGATAGAAAGGCTCCTCAGACAAGAACCAGTAATAACAGCATCATTAAATTATTAAATCTTTCGAGGTGAGACATAAAATATACTAGATCAACAGGAAGCAAAATGAAGACCCACATAATTAAGTATTGTATGCAGTAAATCTATCCATTTACATTATACAAGATGTATACATATAGTAAAAAACTGGAGATAGATAATATACCTGGCCACCAGATAGAAGCAAAACAGCCAATTTGCCATCTGATATAGCCTTCAATCCCATCTTCCACCACTTTTCCTTTTCCTCCCTCGTTCTCTCCTCTACAGAGGACACGCAACTCTCGGGAACTGGCTCTATAGCTGCCACCGGCAGTCCTAAAAGGCCCACCCCCCCAAGTTACAAAATCAAATTAAAAATATAACCAAAATAGAGGGGAAGGGGGATTAGAAACGTATGCAATCTAAGGATATAGATATATAGACGCACCTTGAGATCGAAGAGAGCAGCGAATGATCCGATCTATTCTCGAAAGATCCAAACTCTGTCAAGTATGCAAACCAAAGTTGAATTATTAATTAAGAACCAAAATTGAGTCAGCTTTATTGAAGTTTCTGTAGGTGAAGAAAAGCCTATGATCACTAGCTTCAAGAGTCAAATGACAGAAGCTGAATACTTTTGAGTCGAACTTGTTTGGAATTGAAGGATTTAAAACAGAAATTACAAGATTTAGTAGCGAAATTGAATACTTGGAATTCGACGAAAGACGTTGCAGTTAAAACTTGAAAGGAAGGAATAATATTGCTATCCTTTTAAGAGAGAAAAGAAAGAAAAAAAGATCTTTTACAATGTTTTGAGAAGAAGCAATATTGGATTGTGATGAGTTAATAAGTGAAGTTGAAGATCTAAAAAGAAATGACTGACCTGGATATCGTTGACAAGGAGTTGGCGTTCTTCAGGGGAAAGCTCGTCCCAAAGGGCGAAAACGTGTTCCTGGCCGTAGTCCTTGAGCCTCTCGACTAATGCTTGGGGGGGTGAGGACGTGGGTGGAGGCAGCGGTGATCCATCTGCAGCAACGTTGGTATCCATCCCGACCACCACGGTTGGTTCCCTCATACTGAATTTGTCCGTTTGGGCTGGCGGAGTGTGTATACAAAATATAAATGGCAAGATGCAGGGTATAAAAAAGAAGAGGAAATCTGAGGGAAGGTTGTCCTTGCCTTGTAATATTTATGTTAATGTTTTGCTAGGTCTCTCTATTATTATTATTATTATTATTATTATTATTATGGCGTATTTGGATTGGTTTGGTTTGGGTTGAACTTTGAATTGTTGCCTGGGGCAGAGGACTTTGCCTACACAACATATATACAGTGAGGGAAAAGAGGGGGGTGGGGGGAAGGAACAATGGAAAGCGAGACAAGAATGAACTTACGGAGTGAGGACATCTGTGATTCCTTCAATGCCCCCTTTTTCCCTTTTTTTTTTTTTTTCAATCCCGATTACTATGTAACCAGTAAGGGTTTCTTATTTAGACGGAGGATGAAATGAAACTGGTGTCGACAGCTGCAAGGATTAATTTAAGATAATTTATTACATTTTTTAAATGTGTTTCATAATAATTCATAGGAATATCGAATATTTAAGATAAAATGGAAACTTTCATCCATCTTTAATTAACCACTAAAATACAAAAAACACCCTCACCATAATCATCTCATTTCAAACTCATCATGCCATTGCAATATAAGATCGTTTATAACATTATATATATATATCTATATATTTTTTCAATTGAAAATAGATTATGTGTCTAAACATTATTGATTTAATCATTAGCTTCAAACAAACTTTTTGAAATTTTTTTTTTTTAAAAAAACAGAGTTACTTTAATTTTATAGTTGAAAAGAGTAGGAAAATTAATAAGTTCTAACCCAACCGTTGGCTGGAAAGTATAAATGTTCAATGTGATAGATCAGGCTAGACTAGATTAGGTTAGCCTCTGGACATCTTTAAACAAAGTTTTTCATAGTCCATCGTCCATTAAAAAAAGTTCTTCGACTTAATCTTATCATTTTCTACTCCAAATTTTTCTGCTTTGATTTGAACATTATGCAATAGCTGTTGGCATATCATTTTCCGTTTTTGGTACAAAGAAACAATTATAATCATGGAGAAACTGCCACGGTGCATATGAACCAAATCATCTTTAATTAATGGATAGTCCGTCTCAATCACAACCAAATCCTAGAGCTAGTAGAAAAAGCTTACTTTATCTTTGATTCAAAGTAACCCAAAATTCCCAATTACCTCTAAATTTCTAGGTTGTTTCTTTAAAAATATGAGAAGTCTAATACATGATAATAGGCCCACGTTTCAGTCGACTAAAATGAAATCACTTTATCTAAATCCAATCCAAACCGACAAAAACTCGTTTGACCTATGAACTATTACTTCAATCCTATTCTTCCCGGCTGTAGCTGCTGGAAGAACGAAAAATTATACGTAATTGAAACTGTATGGAGATTGATTCAGATAAAAAAAATTATAATGAATAACGAGCAGCATAGAAAGATTTAAAGAAAAGCAATGAGTTTTGGCGAAAATGCCAATTAACAAATCTCCTAATTCCTCCGCCATGTAAATGATAATAAGTTGGTATCCGGGAGAAATGGCAGTAACGTAGCTTTCCATTCCATTCATGCGTGCACTTGAAGATTACTACTTAAGTCAGTTTAACCCAGAGCCAGCTTAGGAGAAAACAGATCAATAAATAAAATGAAATAGTTGGTTGAATTGAAACCAGAGATCTTCATCATGTGATGTTGCAGTTCAACTACATATCAATAGGTTCATTGAAATTTGAAATTTATATAAAGACCCACGACGTTCCAGGCGGAGGCCCAAGGCCACCTATCTCTGAACCTATCCAATCCATCGAGACTCAACTAAGCTAATAGCTGGGGGAATATTGTTCAAAAGCTAAGCCCAAACATACAACTCTACGGGCTCCGAAATCGACTTAACACTTCCAAGAAACCAAATAAAAAGATCGTTGAGAAAAATGATGACTTTTTTGTCCATTTCAATATGGATTTAGACTTTAAAGATTTGCTCCACTTCGTGTACTTTTTTTTTTAACCTAGAGTTGTCATTTCGTCACTTTTGTCACCATGATCTTTACAATGGTAGCTTTTTTGATATTGGATGGGATGGGATGGAAAGGGTTACAATTACGAAGGAAAAGCATAAATGATGAAAAATAAGGCGTGGAAAGCACTGCGAGAGTGGCGCTCTCATACAATACAAGCAAAGTCATGCTGCTAAGCTAAATAGGAGAGAAGACGTAAAAAATGATTAATGTATCCCACTAATTAGTGAGCATCCAGAGAGAGTGGTTAATCTGGCGTTTTGTTTTAATTTGCTTTTCGTTGTTTTTATGTAAATTGGTCACAAACATCGTGAGGAGTGACGTTGGATTCCAATACTCAAACAATACCATTGTCCATAGCTAGCTTCTTAGTTATAAACTCTTATGCCTTTTCCTCCTTTTGATAGTATCACGACACCTGAAGAAAATTAAAACCACGACAATCAGCTTAACTTAGCTTAGGTGTTTTCTTTTTTTTTTTTTTTGAATGGCTGAAAACCTCATAATTTGCTAAAGTCTAATGAATTAATGTTTGAAAAGGTCATTATAATTTTATGTTGCTAGTCCATATATAGCCATGTGGCAGATGCTAATGAAAAAAGCTTAGGTTTCATTTGTTAAAATATTTTCTAAATTTTTTGTATTTTTTTTATGAAGAAAACGAGTGAAAGGAACATAAAATTGGAATAAATAATTTAAAATAAATAACAAAAATTGAAAATATTTACGGGGAGGGATCTTAATAATTAATGATTGTTGTGCTGAATCAACAACTCCTTAATTAACTTTTAGAAATCGCTTTTCTTATTGAAAAAAATAATTAAAGAGACAACCGGCAACTGAGCATAGATCAGTTAGAAGCCTAATACCAAAACTAATTATTACAAAAAAAAAAAAAAATAGAAGTCGTTGTTGTTTAACGGGGAGTGGAGGTGGAGGCCTGGGACGGAAAACGAAATATGACTAATTTTGTTCAATGACATGACGTTGGTTGCACCAACCCTTTGCGCTGCATATCAGATCAGATCACCTGCCTTTGACCAACATACCACCAAACCAAACCCCTTTTCTTACCCTTCAAATACACTACTCCCCCTGTACAATCAGATGCCTAAAATAAGAAAGAGAACTCATACTGTTTTTTTTTTTTTTTCTCTTTCTTAGTTATTAGAATTTCAGATCTACTAGCTGGTTAGGTTTTTAATGGCGCTTTTTATTTTTATTTTTATTTTTATTTTTATTTTATTAATTAATGTTATTTGGTATACCTATTGGGCTACCTCTGCTTCTTGCCATTCAATTGATGATTTCGTAAATACAAAAAATATTATGCTTATTTTAAGTATCTTTTTTAAAATCTTTGTTGTAACTTAACTCATCAAGTTCAACGAAATGTGAATTTTTGAAAATACTTTAAAATAATTATATTTATTGAAAATAAATATAAATATAATTTTTTAAAAAATAATTATTCATAATTAAATTAATGCATGTTGAATCAAATAGATAACCCAATTCGCAAATGGATTAAATTAACCTTGCCTAATATTAGGAACCAAGCACAGTGGAATAATTAAAAAAATGGACGCAAGTCAGTAATTTTAATTGATCATACTATATATATATATATATATATATATCACATTTGGGTAGCTTTTTAATATTGGATTAAGATTTTTCAAGAGGTTATTATATTTATGGAAAAACCTTATTAGTCTGCCTGAATTTCCAACCAGATAAGGCTGTTGGTCATGAAGAAGCCTAATCCTAAACTTGCTGATCCGATTTAAAAAAAAAAAATCGAAAACCCGTCTAAAAGTTAATAATTTCAAAGCTCTCATTCCTTTGATTTTTTTTCCTTTTTAAATTAAAAGGAAGTTCTTATATATACTAAAGAATTAATCAACTATTAATTAAATCACCAAAAGAAGGAAGAGGTTGTTACCATGCTAATGAATTTGATCAACCATATATTTTAATTGCGATTGGTTCTTTCATATATACCTAATGATGATACAGTTAAAATCCTAAAGCTGTGTTTAGTGCTTAATTAGATAAAACATTCATTTATATTTATACGTGAAGATAGGGTTCCCCAATTCCGAAATAAGCCATAAGAGTGGTGGGGGAAACAAGAGGACTTGTGGATTAATTGTAGAGGTGCTTGCAATGGAGGATATCCATTATTTTTTGATGTTACCTTTGTTTTGCTTTTGATCCTCCTGTTACATCATGTATCTATATATATATAATGTGCATGATTGTTTTCCTTTTCATAACCTTTTTTTTGGCCTCATTTAGTGGAAGTAAGCTCATCTTTCCAACAAGCTTTAAATGTTATAACTTACAATGAAATCAAGTTTGCGAATTGTAGAACTAGAACCGCGATGGAGAGCAAAAAGGCTAAGATATGTATTACTACACGTTCAGGATTCATTATGATTGGAAACTAATTAGCTACAAGATATGCTTTAAAGTACTCGTCTAAAAAGTTCATTAATAGTAACCTTCAACCAACAAAGTTCAAGCCCAGACGCCATCCCAAATGATTTTGGTGGTTTTAGAGTTTTGACCGGCAACGGAAAAAAAAAGGGTTTTCTGACAACTTTTAAATCTATGCAACTTGAAAAAAAAAATTAAAATTATTTTTTATTTTATTTGTTTAATTTAGGTTACACATAATATTCGGACATATAAATATTAAAGACAATATATATAAATAATATAGGTGATCAAATAATATTAACTTGGGCATTCACAATGGGAACAAAAAGGTTTTTGACGACATAAGATTTTAATTTTAATTTTTTGGTTTATATTTATCATCTATGCAACTTTAAAGTATTTTTTTTTATTAAACTTCGGAAGTACTGTTTGTAGGATTTTTAAGCTTTTCGATCATCGATTTCAAAAAATATATATTGAAATTATTCTCTTATTTTATTTGTTTAATTTAGGGTACATGTAATATTTGGGCATATAATATAAATATTAAAGACAGTACATATAAATAACGTAGGCGATTGAGTAATATGGGTCAGCTTAATTCGGGTATTGCTTCAGTTTTGTGTCAAAAAGGTACAAAAGAAAGGGATTTTTTGACTTTGAAATGTAAACTCTAATTAGAATCTAATATTTGATTTTGGATGGACTGGTTCAATCATAATAAAAAAAAAAAAAACAAATAAAATGCAATGGGAGAGACTTCTGTATTTGGATCATCCAAATGAAACCTGAAGCCAGAGATAGACTGCAAGAATGACGTAATGAAAGACCTCCTAGAAGCCATCAAAAACGTTGCGTATGGCGGTCAATGCCCCCGCCGGTGGCTACCGTGTCTCACAAGAATAATATAAAGGGGACGACTCTTTCAATTCCTGACCTGAACTGACCCAAGCTAACCTGCTCTTCGCAACCTTCCGAAATTACTCAACTGTCCCTCTTATTGTGTATTAGCACTAGCTAAAAGGATCTGTCATTAACACGTTCGTCAGGTGCTAATTTATTAATTAACTAATATTAATTGCAATAAATGTGACCAAAAAAAAAAAAGGGAGAAAAAAAATGATGTCCTAAACCGTGGGCACTGGGTAGCCCTGATTAATTTAAACAAAAAGGACATTAACTGGCTGCGATATCAACGCGCGGGTCATACGAGCAGAGCTAGGATTTGTTACATTTATTGACTTTTTTGCCTGAAAATTATTTTTATTATTTACTTGGTATCATAGTTGTGATTAATCATGTTAATTAGAACGTCAATAAATGTAGTAAACTCATTTCATAACTACGATGTATTTAAATAAATTGATATATTAATTATTTTATTTAAATTTATTTAATTTAAATTTAAATAAATTTTATTTTTATTTTTAAACTTTGCTTATTTTATAATCGAATTATTTAAATTTAATTTAATAAATTTAATTAAAAATTATATTTTTATCATAAATAAATAATAAAAATAATAACTCATCTCGTTTATAACTCTATCCATTACCATATACATCCATTTCATGCATCCTCATCAATAATTTAAAACTGGTGCGATTGCTTCAATTAGCAATATGAGAACGTAGTCTATAAATATCTACTCTTGTTTTTATTGCATTTTGTCACTTTGTCAGAATGGCCGCCTACGGCCTACCTCCCGCCCATGGTTGGCCCATTTACAAGCTGACGTAAGGAAATACCAATTATCTGACTGCCACGTAAATATATGTTTGACAACAAGGCTGGTCTCAGGAAAGAAGAAAATCTTACTTCGTTAAAATTTGAACTTTGCAAAAAATTTTTTTTTGGGTAAATAATTTTTCCTAAGTTAATACATCATATCAATGATGTTCATTATATAATATTCGTAATTTGTATCGTATTATATCCAATTATTAATTGAATTTCTCTTTTTTTTTCTATTTTTTTAAGGGAGAATTAGCTCAAGGTGAAGGTATTTAATTTCATTTCTCAACAAGTTTTAATATACTTTCCTTTTACTCCAACTAAAATAGCTGTTTTTTTTATAATCTTAATTCTACATGCTTATCATTTACATATTTTTATAAGCTACTAATTAATAATAATATATTTAATTATTCAAACTTTTTATTATTCTATCATTATTTGATTTGATGAATCTGTCAACGCAAATGTGACTATTATTTAATTTAGGACTCAATGTGCATAAATAATAAATGCTATTATTCATAACATCGTAATATACGTGATACCATGAATTGAATTATCCATTTATTTTGATGAATTTTGATTTGATTTAAATTAAATTTTAAGTAAAATTTTTAAATTTTAAAATTGATTCAAATTAACTCAAACATTAATATAATAAATAAAAATATTTTATTTAATTTTAATTTTAAAATATTATAAATATATTAAATAGATTAAAGTGAATCGAGTTTGATATTGAATAAAATTTTTTATTTTAAGGTGAGATCTAAATTTAAATAAAAATTTTCGTAAATCAATCAGTTTAGACTAACCTTGTATTGTTAGAACAGAGGGAAAATTTGTTTACATTATAAGCAAAATGATTGGAGGATGGAGTGGCGAACGAGTTTGAAGTTCTACTATTATGACTTATGTAATAATAGTAGGTTTAAGTTATGAGTTAATTCGATGATTAGTGAAACTCAAATACAAAAGCGGGGATTATTCGGTGAGGCAGAGAAGCCCTGACACGACAGGGCCCCACGTCTTCCCATGTTCAAGTTGTGTAGTACAACTACACAGTCTTTTCTAGTACAAATCGGTCCAACGGTAATTCCATGTAAATTGTAAGGGCAAATCGGTAGTTTGGTCGAAGCCTTTAGCCACCCAACCCAACCCAACTTCTAGTTGAAAAATTGCTGTCTCCACCATCTCCCTCGGAAATCTCTCCGAACACACTTTCTCTATTATATCCCTTTTCTTTTTGCCTTTTTGGTTTCTCTTTCTATAAATACATATAGTAATTTCCTCTTCTTTCCCTCTAATTTGCTCTCTATCTCCGTTTTCCTGTTATCTGAATTTTCATCTTCGTTGAATTCTTCTTCTTGTTGTACCCAAATGTCGCCGAGCACGAGGGACCTGCAACTGACGTCTCAGGTGGCCGGCGGCAGGAGATCGCCGTCTTCCACGTCGGTTAACTGTGACGATCCCGTCGACATGGAGGAAGGTACCCGACTTTTAGATTCATACGACGACGGAGATTATAATTTGGGAAGTATCGAAGAAGATAGTATGCGGAGAATTCAGGTCACTGTAACGGGGATGACTTGTGCAGCCTGCTCCAATTCCGTAGAGGGGGCCTTGAAGAGCATCAATGGGGTTTTCAGAGCATCCGTGGCTTTGTTGCAGAACCGTGCAGATGTCGTTTTTTATCCTAATTTGGTCAAGGTTACTTGTCTTTCCTTTCTTTCTTCTAAAATTAAGATTGTTGGGTTTCCTTAGTTGGAGAAATTTTGTTTGATTGCTTTCTTTTCGTGGTTGACTTTTGATTATGGTCTTCAGCTTGTTTACTTGGTGAAAATTGGCTTAATTAATTTGGTTGAAGTCGACAAGTTACTCTCTTCATTTATGTCCTTTAGTTGATTTTGGTGCGTAATTCTATTTCCATACTTATTGCTCAAGTATATTGTTGTTAGCTACTTTACTTAGAGCTTTTCTGCGTTTTAATTTTCATTAGCTGTATTGATTAATTATGGGTATAAGTATTGTATTTGAGTTATGACTTTATCCTGTTCTCTGTAACGATAGCAAATTCTTTGAAAGAATGATCATGATTACTGACTTAGTCCATGTTTCATCATGGTAAATACATCCATTTATTTTGTGTAAGTCATTAGATTCCTGATTTTATTGGACCGAAAAAGACCTTTTGATGATTGTTGATGTTTGATCTCTCTCACTCTCAAATAAGACATCACATGTTTGGTGCATCTATGGTATTTGCTTTTCATTTGGTGTTGTAATCATATTAGCATTTTTCTAAATTAATAGACTCGTGTAAAGTTATTTGTCAATGCTATTATTACTTTAACTGATGGTGTCTCTGTTTGTTTCCGTTCATATATATCTCTTTCCATTTAATCGATTTTTCTCTCTTTAATTTTTTTTCGTGGGGAGAAAGTTTCATGTCAGACTATAATATCTTAGTATATATGCTTTGCTCAGTTAGAAGACAGAAGCTTTCTTTTTTATTTTTTTTGAATAAGCGGAGGAGGAGAAGCTTTGTTCTGTTCTTTCACCTATTTTCTGTGATGAGATGCATATTTGGCTGAAATGCAACTTTTGAATAACTGCTGTATTTTTTGTTCGATAAAAGAAGTTTAACGGTCTTTTTCCTTCTTGGGAGTGGTGGCTGGGGTTTTGACTATAATCCTTACACCTGGTACATGAAGCCCCTAGTTGTACTGGGTTCGATTCATGTGCTTTAATCAAATGTATATATTTGAAAATGGAGCTTTTGTGAACCAAGTGTTCTCTAACTCTTCCATGAAATTCAGGATGAAGACATAAAGAATGCCATTGAAGATGCGGGGTTTGAGGCTGAGATTCTACCTGAACCCAGCAATGCTGGAACAAAGCCACGCGGAATGCTTGTTGGGCAGTTTACAATAGGAGGTATGACCTGTGCAGCCTGTGTCAACTCCGTTGAAGGTATTTTGAGAAACCTTCCTGGTGTTAAAAGGGCTGTTGTTGCCTTGGCCACCTCATTAGGGGAAGTAGAATATGATCCTAAGGTAATTAGTAAAGATGATATAGTCAATGCAGTTGAAGATGCTGGTTTTGAAGCCTCACTTGTACAGAGCAGTGAGCAGGATAAAATCATACTTGGGGTTGCTGGTGTATTTAATGAGCTAGATGTGCAGCTTCTGGAAAGTATACTTAGCAGCTTGAAAGGGGTTAGACAATTTCGTTTTGACAGAACTTCTGGAGAACTTGAAGTTCTCTTTGATCCTGAAGTTGTCAGTTCAAGATCCTTGGTTGATGGGATTGAAGGAGGAAGTAAAGGGAATTTCAAACTGCATGTTATGAACCCATATGCAAGAATGACTACTAAAGATGTCGAAGAAACCTCAGTTATGTTCCAGCTTTTTACTTCCAGTTTGTTTCTCAGTGTGAGTATTCTTTTATACCTCTTCTTTACTAGTACTCTAGTGATTTGAGTTGCGTTGTAGCATTTATATTTCCTCTTGAACATAAGCTTCCGAGAAGCTGAAGGGAAGGACTCTATAAGAGTCTGTATTTGGAACCATATAGACTTTCACACAAAAGCATAAGAACACTTGCCTTATGGCCTTCATATGGCAGCATTATTGTGGAATCTTGCTGCATAAAATGCTGCCTCTTGCAATGCTATGCTTATTGAAAATTGTTAAATGGTAGGTCCCACTCTATCGTATTACTTGAAACTAATTGTTGGCCTGTTTTGATCCAGATTCCTGTCTTCCTAATTCGAGTAGTTTGTCCCCATATACCTTTGTTGGATGCCTTCTTGCTCTGGAGATGTGGACCTTTCTCAATGGGTGAATGGTTGAAATGGGCATTAGTAAGTGTTGTTCAGTTTGTTGTTGGGAAGCGCTTCTACATTGCAGCTGGCAGAGCTCTTCGAAACGGTTCAACTAACATGGATGTTTTGGTTGCATTGGGTACTTCAGCCTCTTACTTCTACTCTGTTGGTGCTCTTCTTTATGGTGCAGTAACTGGGTTTTGGTCACCAACATACTTTGAAACAAGTGCGATGCTGATAACGTTTGTATTATTGGGAAAGTATTTGGAATGTCTTGCGAAGGGGAAAACTTCAGATGCCATCAAAAAGTTAGTAGAACTTGTGCCAGCAACCGCATTGCTGGTAGTTAAAGACAATGGTATGGGTTTCTTCATCTTTTATTTATTTTGATAAATGTAGCTTGAAGTATATATTTAGGACTTTAATCTTGTTATTCAAGCCATCAGGCCTTTAAGAAAAACTATTCAAATGATGGATGGTATTCTATGGTCCTAATTAGGATCAATTTAATGCCAAAATTGAAATTGAAGAACTGGATCCTTTGATTTATTCTTTTTGCAGGTGGAAACATTATTGGAGAAAGGGAAGTAGATGCTTTGTTAATTCAACCTGGTGATACATTAAAAGTTCTTCCCGGTGCAAAGCTTCCTGCTGATGGTGTTGTTGTATGGGGTTCAAGTTATGTAAATGAGAGCATGGTAACTGGCGAATCTGTACCTGTTTCAAAAGAGGTTGATTCACCGGTTATTGGAGGCACTATTAATTTACACGGTGTTCTTCACATAAAAGCTACCAAAGTAGGTTCTGAAGCAGTTTTGAGCCAGATAATTAGTTTGGTTGAGACAGCCCAGATGTCCAAAGCTCCTATTCAGAAGTTTGCTGATTTTGTAAGTTTTTTATGGAAACTTGATTTTTTGGCGTCTTGAATAAGAAAAGAGAGTGCACGTTTACCTCACTTAACTCAAATAATTATTTTTAAATCTCCTCAAGATCTTGGTTGATCCGATAGTAATTCTGATTGCAGTTGAATGTGTGGAATGTTTAAATGTTGCGATTTGAATCTGCTCATGGCTGTATATGATTAGTGAACCAATCCTATTTTATTAGTTTACTATCCTAATGTCATCCATTTACATGGATGAAGAAAAGATAATAAATCTATCCTTAAAAGTAATTAATGTTTTGTTAAAATATGAAATTGAAAGTAGGAATTAACATTTTAGGGATGTGGGGGGATGGTGGAAGAGAAGTGGGAGAACTATTGTTGCATTAGGAGAAACCGGTAGAATTAGCTGCTGTAAATTACAAAGTTCTTAATTTTTCAATGACAATTAGAATATTTATTGTGAAAATACTGGAGGTTCCCTTAATAAATGCACACCCTTAGACACTTCAACTTTACATGATTTTTCTACTATATTTTCGAATTAAAGACTTATGTTCGATGTGGTAACATCTCTGAGGTCATGACTTTAAGTAGTAGGATGAACTTGGTTGTTAGGCAATTATGTTATCTTGCTTGCATGTTGTGTTTTGTCCTCAACTCAAGGTTTGTATTGCTTGCAGGTAGCAAGTGTCTTTGTTCCTACTGTTGTTACTTTTGCATTGATCACATTGTTGGGATGGTAAGATCTGAACGGCTTATTTTGTCATATTCACCTTTTGCGAAATAAAATGTTTGACCTCCATCTAATATTGAATTCTTTTGTTGATTGCTTGTAGGTATGTTGCTGGAGTTGTTGGAGCCTACCCAGAGCAGTGGCTGCCAGAAAATGGCAATTACTTTGTTTTTGCTCTTATGTTTTCAATATCTGTGGTGGTAATTGCATGCCCTTGTGCTCTTGGCTTGGCAACTCCAACCGCTGTCATGGTTGCAACAGGGGTTGGAGCTAATAATGGTGTGTTGATAAAAGGAGGAGATGCGCTGGAAAGAGCTCAGAAGGTCAAGTACGTTATATTTGACAAAACTGGGACTTTAACCCAGGGCAAAGCTAAGGTAACAACTGCAAAAGTTTTCTCAGAGATGGATCGTGGAGAATTCCTTACGCTGGTGGCTTCTGCAGAGGTAATTTCTACCAGCCTTTACTAGTTTCAAAAACAAGATTCCTCTCTCTCTCTCTCTGTGTTGATTATTGTGCCATTTCTGGTTTCAAGTCCTACAGAGGGAATTTGAAATAAAAATATCAAATTTAGAATAGAGACTTCGGTTGAATGGTGCGGAGTGGGCAGGCCTTTTTCTTCTTTTATGCATCTCTACAGTTACTGAATTTCCCCTCTTCTTATAATTGCGTAGGCTAGCAGTGAACACCCATTGGCCAAAGCAATAGTTGAATATGCACGCCACTTCCATTTCTTTGATGAGAACTCGATAACTGAAGATGTCCAAAGCAGCAGCAAAGGATCCCTTGTTTCTACATGGCTTCTTGATGTTGTGGAGTTCGCTGCTGTGCCAGGAAGCGGAATCCAGTGTTTTATTGATGGAAAGCGTGTACTTGTGAGTGCTTGGTCATAATTATTTATAATTTCTGAGGCTTCAGAAATTCTCTTTGTTACTCTTATCAAACATGGTATTCATAAACAGGTTGGTAACCGAAAGCTGCTTATGGAAAGTGGAATTAGCATTCCTACCCATGTAGAAAAATTCGTAGTTGATTTGGAAGAAAGTGCCAGGACTGGCATACTTGTAGCCTATGATGGTAATGTGATTGGAGTTTTGGGAGTGGCAGATCCATTGAAGAGAGAAGCTGCTGTGGTTGTAGAAGGCCTAGGGAAAATGGGTGTCAGACCTGTCATGGTTACTGGGGATAATTGGAGGACAGCTCAAGCTGTTGCTAAGGAGGTTTGTATACATACATACTTTCATATGCATTATTTTTAATGGGCTTCTTGTCGAAATACAGCTTACGAGAATAAAATCAATTGCATTGGTTGTGTATCTTTGTTGGTATTTATTGGTTGCATGTAAGCTGCAAACTCTTCTTATCTGCTCATACAAGTAAAATATGAATAGACGAGAGTCTGTGCAGACTGTAGATTGTTAAAGTTTATGTTCAGCGTGAACCAAAATTACTTGTTTTTGGACAGGTGGGCATCCAAGATGTGAGGGCAGAGGTAATGCCAGCTGGAAAAGCTGATGTTGTACGTTCATTCCAGGAAGATGGAAGCATTGTTGCTATGGTGGGTGATGGAATCAACGATTCTCCTGCTCTAGCGGCTGCAGATGTTGGTATGGCAATTGGGGCAGGGACAGATATTGCCATAGAAGCTGCAGACTATGTTTTGATGAGAAATAACTTAGAAGATGTGATCACAGCTATTGATCTCTCCAGGAAAACATTTAACCGTATAACGTGGAACTATGTTTATGCCATGGCGTATAATGTGATTGCGATTCCAATTGCTGCTGGGGTTTTCTTTCCATCATTGGGGATTAAGTTGCCACCGTGGGCTGCTGGTGCCTGTATGGCTCTTTCTTCTGTAAGCGTGGTATGCTCTTCTTTACTTCTTCGGCGATATAAAAAACCAAGACTTACCACTATTCTAGAAATAACTGTAGAGTAGAAAGAGAAAAAAAAAAAAAAAAAAAACTAAAAATCTATTTTTCTCCCGATTAACTTCTTTAGGTTTACGTGTTATAGGAAGGAAATTGGGAGGGTGCGAGTGAATCATAAATTTCCCAATTTTGTGAATTTTCTATTTTTCCACTCCTTTTTAGTCATAGGCAATTGCGGGTGCAAGTTTTGCACCCCATAAAAATGTAAATGTACTTGTTGTATAATAATGTATGATCATTGATGCGTTCCTTCTTCTCAATTTCTTTTTTATTGTTATTGTTATTATTATTATTATTATTATTATTTTTGGCTCGGAGTGTTCTCTATATTTGCGAGTCTATCGTCCCATGCCGCCGGGGCGTATGAATTGTGGTCTCTAGTGCGCAGTAGCGCTTTAATATCAATTCAATGGGAATTATCAAAATGATGATGGAATTGTGCAGTAAAATAGATTGTTTAGAGCTGTGTGCGGCAGGATCAGGGTGCATGATTTTTGAGCTTCCAGAAACCAGGTCCAGATGGCCTTTGGCCTACATTTGCTTCTTAATAGTTAGATACGGTTAATTTGTGGGTCTTTAGCCCTTGTACTTGTGGAGATTAAGTTGGTTGGAATTTAACGATTTAATGCTACGGAGAGAAAGAGTTTGCTATTTATCAAGTTGCCTCTTCTGGTTGAATGTGAATATCATTTCAAAGAAAGTTCAGAAAAGTATTGTTCTAATACCAGGATGCTTTGATCATTAATTACTTCCGAATGTTCAAAATAAATACAGATAGGGAATACATGTTTCGACCTTCCAAGTGCAACTTGCTACCCATTAAAATTCTTGAATCTGGATGACACTGGTAATTATATCAGGAGGAAAGTTGTATCATCTTTCTTTTCTCATGCCATTTTGGCAGATCATTCATAATTGTCTAATGTAATGGGCAGCCGTGCAAGTTTGACTTCTTTATATATATATATATATATATGTCGAATTTGTTTGAGAGTATCTGATATTCAAAGCCTTGGGGTCTCTTATCATTGTGCAAATTTAATTTTTATTTCAGCTTACAAATCAAAAACAAAGAGCAGTATGGGTGGCGGATGGCGGTTGTTTGGTGCTATACTTGAAATTGCATGCTTATGGCTTTTCCTGAAGTTAAAATTAAAAAGAGAAAATAGATTAAGCTGCCCATGATCTTTCCGGATTTCTTCCTCTTTTGTTAGATAAACTTTTGGTACCCCACACATATATTCCCAAAAAAAAAAAAAAAAACCCTTTTGCAGTTCCTTCCAAAGTATATGTTTGAACTTTGAATTTTCTTTCAATTGGATAAGTATGATGTATTAACGGCAAAAATGCTACGATTCACGCCAACCTGCTGCAAGTTATTGTTCATTTAATCCATTCTACTTTGTAGTCTTGTTCATACAAAACAATTTCTAATTTGAACATGGTGTGGACTGTGAACATGCATGTTTTCTCAATTAATTTACACACCGGGTATGTTACCATGGCTTCTTCTTTAAAACATGAGAAATGATATGTGGTCCCGTGGATTAAAGGTGTCCAGTTTGCCGGCGTAGCAATGAATGGGAGGAGGATGCACGTATAGCGTTAAAGCGACGGAGACATCAAGTCATAACGTTGTAGATCTAGTACTTATGAGTTGTATCAAATACATTTTCTTGGTCAACTTCATTATTAATTCCATTTGCTCATCCATGACCGATTAGCATCATCTAACTTCTTCACAACTAGTCACTGTCGGTTTGCTCATTTGTCAAAACTAAAGCTTTATTCTAATAGTCGTTTTCACACTGTGTAAAAGAAGCGAAATTTCCCGACTGTTTCCCATTCATAGAACCAATGCATTTGGCTTAAAATGAGTAAAAGGAAATCAGAAAAAAAGGAAAGAAAATGGAGTCGAGAAACCCCATATCAAATTCAGCCAATTATTTCTTTTTTTTTTTTTTTTTCTTTCCTTTTGACTGGCTCCCTAACCTTGCTAATCGGTGAAGAGACATGTAGCAGCCCGTCAAATAAAAACTGGTCTTGATTCTTTTCGGGCAATGATGCTTCAAAGGATTTGGAGATAAGCAATCTCTGGTCAAAACCACTCTGATCGATCATCTTGGATAACAAGCAATAAATCCCTGTTGTTAGATTGAGAAGGCAAAATTAGCTCCACGTGAAATTGACCATGACTCGAAAAACATGTTAAAATAAATAATCACATCCTTCATAATTTTTTTTTTAAAAACATTTGATCAATTTAAATTTAAATTTAACTTAAACTCAAAAAGACTTAATTCAAAGACCATCTAAACCTAACCTAATCCAAATACATAAACTTAAAATTGTTCGATTTGAACAGCATGATGAACATGTTCACCTTGTAAAATCCATTCATAATTTATGAATGTGGTACTTAAAAATAATAATTAAAATTATAATAAAAAAATAATGGAAGAAGGCGAATTGGTAGACATTGGCAAGGTTTATCACTTTGTGTTATAGATTGCGTGCTTGAAAATCTCTGCTGTAAAAAATAATAGAGTAGGTTAAATTGGCACGAGTTACATTGCCTTGTATTATAATGAAGTAGTGCTGTTTTGTTTGGTAAATAATAATAGCAACAATGTAACTGTCAAGAAAGGTCAAAATTTATAGTTATCGATTTCTTGCAAATTACTTGCCATTGTTTATGTCAGCCTTCAGCAAACCCAATGTAAACAATAGCAACTGATAATAGGATACTTGAGACTACAAACTTTGTTTTTCTGGTTTGGTCTACTTCATTTTCATAGTGCAGATATATTCTCACGAGTAACCAAACCCATGGCTGCAACTCAAATAATAACAAGCATACAGTTCTAACTTATATTTGCAAATTAACATATATATATAATATTTCTTTGTTCCTTTGTTTGGGTTTGATTTGATATAATGTATTAATCGTCACAATGGCATGGAATAAGTCGGGTTCCCACTGAGGTCGGACATCATCCTTAATTAGGTTGTAATCCTATAAATGTGAATAGAATGAAAATAATATGAATCTAGAAGCTTAGCCAAGTACATAGCAGATCTATCTGCTGACTTTTCAAAAGCTACTATTTCAATTCTTGCATCTTGTACGGGGCAAATTCAGCCCTTAGCCTCGTCACCGTGGAATTGATTGTCACCAAAAGATATCATGACACATTGCTAATCCTATTCAGATTGATCTATATTTGATAGTACAAGTATCATAATGTTTTTATGCATGCAACTTAATGGAGAAGAAAAGGAGGAAAATCAGCCGAGATTTATTGTTTCAACAAGGAAATGGACACATTTAATTAAATTCCTTTTTTAATTTTAAGGAAAAGGTTGACCAAAGAACCAAAGACCGTCTCAAAAGGCTCCAAATTTAAGTTACCCACCAAAAGGTCTAAAGTTAACCTGTATATACGCATGTGATATGATGATATGACCCGTTTGATGTTAACATATGTTGTTTCCTGGAAGGATCTCTGCTTTGGGCCCAAGCCATTTTTTCTTCCTTTTATGCAGAGTCAAGAGTATACCATTTTACTTTGACCAGAGATTTTGTCACTATATAAACATATTGAAGCTAAGGTTTTTCCTTTCTATTAACGAACTGAAAACAGACAGAGAGTGATCACTCAATAAATATTATACCATGAGCACCTCAGTGGCAACCTCCAGTGAATGGATGCAATTCTATGAACAAACTGTTGATGAACTTTCTGCATCATCTTTGGAATTCGCTGATGCCATCATTGTAGCAACAAGTGCCTCTTCCGGGGCCAACCTTAGCCCTAGCAGTTGCAGTTTACATTCAGGAAGTGATCAGTTGACGCCGAAGGGTTCTTCCTCAAAGCCAATAAGAAGGCGGCCTAGAGCTTCGAAGAAACCACCCACCACCCTTCTCAATGCTAACGCCAGCAACTTTCGAGCCTTGGTGCAACAGTTTACAGGTTGTCCTAGAACACCCCATTCACTAGGGAACAGAAGAGGCCCAATTAACTTGAATTTTGCTGTCGGGAGTGAAGGGAATCAAAGCGGCAATGCAAGTTCCATAATGTCAGCATCTGGCAACGATTATTATTACTATCATCAACCAAGTCATCAAGAACAGCCAAGGCTGCAAGAGAACGCATCTCACCAGCAACATCAGCGTCTGTACCAGGAACAACAACATACAGTATCATTGGACAATGTTCACCCCGATGCTTTCTTTAGCTCTTCTAGCAGTAGTAGAGCTAACGCAGATCAGATCCTTGATGGTTTTGACTTGGAAAATATTTCATTACAGGCGTTTAATCGGGACGTGATCCCTTATTCCAATGAAAATGAAAATGATGGCAATTACTTCTTGTAAGGATTATGTTATCTAGCCTTTCATCACTTTTTGTTTGTTGCTAAGTTAGCCTTTCATCACCTAGTTTTGGTGTTTGATTATCTGTCAGAATTTGATTACAAGTAAGGAAAAGATGTCTTTATTCAAGTACTTACATATATATATATATATATATATATTGTTTGCATTCATATCACAGAGAAGGAAACGGGAATTACTGTATGTTTACTTCGATCTTGCAGGACATCAACATCGTATATATATGTACATATTATAAAGCAGTGTCTCCTCTTCTTCAAAGAGAACTATGATTTTGTTCAATTAGGAATGCAATATAGAGCAGCAAAAAAACGAAAGCAAGGTTAATTCTATAAATGAGCCCATTAAGGGTTTTTCTTATCCTTCATGAAAATTTGGATCCATCAAGCTATTCAATGCATATAAGCATACTAACTCACTTCGTTTGACATTGGAGTTAGAATAAAGAAAGAGAGGACAGATACACGAAGAGTTATCTAGTTCTGGTACATAATACTACCTCATACAAGTTTATGATATTATCCAGAACCAAGCAAAAGAAAAGGAAGAAGTGAATAAATTATAGAAGTAATAATAATAGAATCATATTTCATATTTCATATTTCATAATGTATGCTATGCTGTGATTATGCAGTTGGAGGGAGGCAGAGTCTTAAGTTGGGCCTTAACTAGTTACTACATATTCTAAAATCAGATTGCCAGGCCGAACATAAGAAGCAAGCAAGCCTGATGTCAATTACATGGCCCAATTTCAAAAATCAACTTTAAATACCCATTAAACCTTTCCCTTTCTAATAAGCAAGAAACCCTCGGAAAAGGTGAGGGTTTTAAGCCTGAGTTATCCAACTCTTTAGTCTTCCCATGACGAAAAGCATTGTTTCCCTTAAACAAGAAGAGACCTTAGGTCATTCTGGTGAGGCTCACCGGTTCATCTATCACAATTTCATTTTAAATGTTTTTGATCATAGATTTTTGAGCTTAAGTTGTCCTTGCTAGGAAACTCATGTATTTTATCAAGCTAAAATTTTCGCTACGCTGATTGGCGTTGATACTAGGTTACTATTGATTAAAAATTTATTTGCCATGTGGCATTTATAGATACTAGCTTAAGTGGCATTTACCTAGCTCCTTCATTACCACAGTAAATTGTGTTCTACAGGTACTTCTAGGGCTTCACTTCCTCTGTTTTTATTGGTTTTATTCTTGTCTGAGTTCACCAATTAGAGTTAAGTTTTTTCAGCTAGCACTGAAAAAGGTACTAGAATCTAGAACTGCTTCTAGTACCTGGCAAGACTCTCTTGATAATCCAAAAGAATGGCAGGCAGGATTGCCGTGAAAAGAATCTTAATGGTTTGGTAATCCTCTAACTGGATGTATCTATTGTCTGGTTGCTTTGAAATTAGTGCTTATTATTTTTATTTACAGTTAAAACCCAAATATCCTGATTTTAAACGAAAAGATGGTGTCTTGCATTTTGGCTATAGACAGTGCAAGGGTTATATCAGAAGTTCAGAACTTGAGGGTCTGCAATTTGATGTTCCTACGTAGGTTTTATTTACTGGGGTTGGTTTGGAAGTAGGAGTACTGGTGGCTTGGAACAGATTCATTGTTGATAACAATCTGTAGGCAGTTGCAATTGGCGACACGATGAAAATGCATTCATCCTTAAAACCCATATAATATTATTAGTCATTAGTTGCGGCGGTCAACCGTCGATGAAATTCCCAATCAAATTATGTCCCTATCACTTCAATTTCCTAGCACTCACTTTGTTAGACCAACTTAATTAGGGTTTAAAGTACATACAATACCACACGTTCGATAGAAATTAAAACAAAGAAATGAAAAGGAAAAGGAAAAGGAAAAATATTCTATTATTTTCCTCTCCATATTATATAAAATAAAATAAAATAAAATAAAAAAAGGGCAAAATTACTTCAAGTTTTGTCTCCCATTGGGCATGGTGAAAACTTGAGAATAAATAAATTTAGTTTTACATGCAATAATATTAGACTATGCAAATTGATGATTGGGTAAATTTAAATTTAGAAAAGAAAAGAAAAGAGAAACGAGTTATTAAGTTTTATTATTATAATTTTAAGTTAAGATCATTTATTTTGTAAGTGATGCTATTTTATATATATATATATATATATATATATATATATGAGAAAAATAATTAATATAGTAATCCATTAATTATTAGGTTCGCCATCAAACAAAGGTAACACCGAATTTCAGAATTTGTCCTTTGGGATGACTTGGGGGCATAACGAATGGATATCATTATATTCCTCGTGGCTAATTAATTCTCAAGATTAATTTTAGGAAAAAAAAAATAAGTAATATTTAACGTTGGTGTATGAATGGTCTTAATTTGCTGTAACTAAACAGCATATTTAATGTGGGGTTACCAAAATTGAAGTTACTAGCTAGCTAAATGCAAAATATATAATTAATCAATCGTTTGGGGTGATGGATGGATGTATATTTTCCATTGGATTGACGACGGTTGTACTGATTTGAACACTAAAATATATTGATTCAGCCTCCAAATGTTGTTTAATTCAATGGTGATGGATAGTTGAGTTGGATTTACGTGTCTGTGATGGTAGAAACGTCGTAGTTTTAATTTGTGTCGGTAAACTAACTCTTAATCACTTCCTGCCGTTTATTATTACCATTGCCATTCGCATATGCATTGTTCAGTTTGAGTCTTCCGGTAGAGTGCGGTCAACTGTGGATGGATACTCATACTATATAAATGAAATGTCCTTTGTCTCTGTCCCTGTCTCTGACCACTTCCAATTTTCCAAGCAATCACTTTCACATATCCTCTATACGCAAAGACTTGCCAGCCAGGTCGCCATTGCCCTTGCCCTTGCCCTTCCCCGTCATGATGCCACAAGCCACATAATTAATTTCTATTTAAATTCAAGCATATATTTTGATGAAAATAATATTTAAATTATTAAAATAATAATTAAAAAATTATAAATTTAATCATTTTATTTTGATAAATTTTTATATTTATTGCATTTAAAATAAATTTTTAATCTTTAATTTTTATCTAAATGAGTTCTTAATTTTTATTTTATAACCAAATCAATCTTTTATATAAATCAATATTTTATTCGATAATTGATTACAAATTAAAGAATACAAACTTATTCAAACATAATATAAATATAGAAGCTCACTTAATATATATATATATATATATAAATTTTTTTTTTTAAAATTTTCATCAAAACTATGCTTGGGATGGAAATGACAGGAAAATAGTTATTAATCTCTTCAGCCATACAGTGGTTGGTGAAGTATTTATGTCAAATATATATAGATAAATATAAAATACCACGAAGTTGGCAGTATAAAAGAAAATGTTGAAAGGCATTGCGCCGTTAGCAACAGTGTTTAAGCAGTCACTTGTTGGAATCTAACCAATAATAAAGTGGTTTTAAGTATAATATGATGCAAGCAGTAGGATTAAGTTGATTTATTCTTTCCATAACAACTTTCTGACCAAAAGGGAGGTAAGACACAGACCATCATATAATAATAATTTATAGAAAATTGGGTTCCGAGGAGTGCAGGAAGGCAAGAGATCGATACATAGATTGGTGCATAATCTCATCATATGATGATCTCATTTGACATAAACAGATGCTGCTTCCAGGAAATAACACAATGCTTTGGCAATAAGTCACCCCGCTCGCTTGCTTGCTTGCTCTCATCCATTAAGAATGGTCAAGAATTGACATGTCGTTACTTTGACCGGGCCATTCCATCCCCCTACTTATATCAGTTGGAGATTTGCACTTTAAACTGCGTGGTGAAACAGAGGAAAGCCAATAGAAACCCACTACCCTTAAAGGTTAAAACCATGAATGAAACTCTGCCTAGCTCTAGTGAATGGATGCAACTGTATCAACAAACCAATGATTCTTCTATCGGATTCTCCGATGCAGCTACTGCTGTCACCACCAGATCATTTGTAGCCGGTGACCACTTGACCCCCAAGGCCGAGGGCTGTATATCAAAGCCTATTCGGAGGCGATCCAGAGCTTCTAAAAGGACACCCACCACCCTCCTCAGTGCCGACCCTAAGAACTTCCGATCCTTGGTGCAAAAATTCACAGGCTGTCACCGTCGTAGCACATCCATTTCATTTGGCAACCCCGAAGGTCCTGTCAATATAACTTTCGCACTTGCAAAGAACCAAGATTATTACAGTACTGACCATGCTTCAATATTATCACAGCCTTATGTCGGCACTAATTATTATTGGAAATCTCAGCTGCAACAGCAAGAAGAGCATCAACGACAACATTATCAGCACCAGCAGCAGCAACTGTCAAACGAAGAACAACAACGCGAGTTGTCTTTCGACAGTATTACGACTGATCATGATGATTTGCTTCTTACATCTTGTCTCCCTCCATCTGATTCTGATCAGATCCCACAAGGGTTTGACATGGATGATATGTATTTCTTTGCATGAGGTTCATCTTTTGCATTGTGATTATCATCAATTCCTTTATTAAAAATTAGTACTGGTTGTATTAAATTATTATTTTAGTTTACTGCTTGTAGTAGTGAGAACTTCAGTCAATAAAAGTAACTGAACGGTGTTCATTGTCATGTGTTTTTGAATTGTCATAATCGAAGCAATCACCTGTCTGTCTCTTTCCCTTTTGCTTCGGTCAAAACGACCAAAAAACCAGAAGTTTCAAAATTGGACATATTAATTTAAACCATCCAAGAAACTATACCAAGATTAATAAATTAATATTTATTTTAAACTTGAAAATTTAAATCATAAGGATTGAATTTTCATCCCTAAAATTAAAAATTTAACATTTTACTAACAGATTATACAATAATATATAAATATATGATACTTTTTAATTTAATTTTTTGAAACGTATGCGGTTATATGAATACTAGTCTGACATGCAAAGTAATGACTTATATGAAATATTACACCCAAAAAAAAAATTTTGATCAATTAACCAGAGTATACCGAAGATGAGACGCATGGTAAATTATGATACAATGGCTTATGCAACAAAGCACAGTTCGGGACCTTCTTGTTAAAATGCAAATATACTTATAATCATAACCCATGCACAAGAAAACAAAAAAAGAAGGAAAGAAAAACCAGTGACAAACCCACAAAAATAGATTTTGCCCGAAAAGAAACTTGCAATTTCTTATCAACCTGTACCAGCACAAATTTGGAGAAAGAGAAAATTAGTAATATATGTGACATTTTTTGCACAAATTTTCATCCTTTCGATGCAATAAAAATATATAACTAAATGTGTTATATACCCACGATCCAAGAGCAATACTTTTAACGACACAATATAAACTAGAATGACTTTGCATTCAGGAGTATGAATTTTACAGTTATGAAACAAAAAATTTGCGCAACTCAAATGGTTTGAAGGCAACATAGGTGGAAGATGCTTACTGCATCATGAAACAAACCTTCCTCCAAATTCTGTCTCCTGGTTAGATCAGCCGAATCAAGCTCATTATGCAGATGTAAATTTCATTGTTCGCTGCCGCAAATAGTCGTGAGCTCTCAAACTGGAGGCAAGAAACAAAAGAAGCAGTTGCAAGCAGGCAACGCAATATATTTCATTTCCTCTTACAGAAACTTTACACTAGAGATGTCCTAAGTGATCCTATATATGCTAGTTAATTACTCACTGCATCACGCCTACAAAAATTCGAGCACATCAAAGAATAATTTTCACTGTTTACTCCCGTATAACAGCTTCATGGTCACTCACAGGATGATCTGACACAGTGCCTTCTGATGATATTTCCTCTACGTCAGGCTGTGCAGGTCGAGAAGGATCAGACTGAGTCTTGCTCGAATCCCCACTATCAGGCTCATCTTGTCTCTCCTCTGGAGACTGATCCTGTACGTCAATGAGAGGACTTTGTTTAGCCTTCACTTTGTCAGATACACCTTGCGAATCTGGATATCCAACTTCATTAACAGCTTTTTGCAATGGAAGCTTGACATCAGGTAAGCTAGAATTCGCCATGCCAGATGTTAATGACAAGCGTGGCCCTGGAGCAACACAAGACGCTACCAGTTGAAGCACTTCAGGGGAAGGGGATAATCCCATGCTAGATTTCTTTGGTGGAATTAGATATGGCGATGAAGACCAGGGAGTCATCATGTTTAAGTTAAGAGGAGGCATGGTGAAATCAGATCCACTAGAAGGAAACACAGCAGCTCCGGTTATTGATTGTGGAAGCAGTTGAAATGGTGGTGCCAATGGGGTTGAGCCTGCCGGAGAGAGGCTACTACTTCCAGCTACATCCGGTGGGATCTGCCTGAACATGTGCGACTTCCTTTTCCTTTTCTTCTTTAGACTACGTCTTGGATCCTTCGGTTGAGAAGGGGGGGGCCCTGGTATCAAAAATGGGGGAATGGTTGGCTTATCTTCTCCATACAGTACACGAACAGACTGAGCTATTGCCGACACAGTGGGTGGCAGAACAGGATCTGGTGGTTTGGCAGGAGTGCTAACAGCTTCTCGAAGCCAGTGAGGTAAATTGTTCTTGGAAGAACTATTTCCAACTACTTCTTTTCCCTTTGAATTGGAAAGATTCAGCCCTCTATTCGGATCAGGGAGAACGCCGGGGCTGGCAGATTCACCACTTCCACCATTATTGTGGGAATCACGTAAAATATTTAGTGATCTATCGAGAATACTAGGCAACTTTCCATACTTCATTGAACCATAATCATCCTCCTTCCTGTGTAAATCAAAGCTACCAGAGCAATTCAGACTTGAACCCAAGGTGCTGGTTCCAAAAGAGTTGAGAAAAAAAGGTTTCTCACTAGGTAGATTCGAAGATGGGCCTGGCCTATCAGAGGGGCCAGCAATTGAATCTCCAGAAATGTTGGCGTGAATTTTGTCTGGATT
Organism: Adansonia rubrostipa; assembly: GCA_038381775.1. Lineage (NCBI taxonomy): Eukaryota > Viridiplantae > Streptophyta > Magnoliopsida > Malvales > Malvaceae > Adansonia > Adansonia rubrostipa. Next base: position 4,277,615 of record JBBYHM010000007.1, on the reverse strand, counting down.
CCACGTTGGAATAGGAGTAACATTATCATTTTGCAAACCAAGTTGCTCTGATAGCTCAAAGTTATGCAAGCTGGAAGCTAGATCACTGAAACCCAATTTCATATCAGTCAGGTGAGTTTGAAATTTTGATGGTGCAACAAATCTACTACCCTGCAATGCCCGTGTCATCATTCCATCAGGAATGCTCGGAAACAAGGAAGAAGGTTTGGTGGTTTTTGTTAGCTTGGTGAATTTTGGAATTGGAAAAGGTGGCCCATCCAATATTTTGAGTTGTTCCTCCTCCCATCTAGCTGCCAAATCTTCTGAAGTTTTATACTTCGAAAATTTTAGCCTGGGGTCTCTAAGCATTGCATCCCAATTACCTCGTCCGTGTCTACGAACACCAATCCAGAGAAAATCAAGTTCATCCTCCGACCACCCCACTACCTTTGATTTCTTTTTATACAAGTTCCCAGATCCAGATCCAGTTCTCATCATAATATTTTCAAGCACCCTCCTATGGTTTTCAGGAAAAGAAGAAATGGATGGCAACTGACCCAAACCCAATGTCGGACGCATGTCCCTCTCTTGTTGATTATACCTAGGCACATCTTGCGGAGGGAATTTCAAACTGGGCAGCAATGGCATTGTTGGAAGGTCTTGCATGGACTCAGTTGCAGCATCAAGCCTACTCCCTAAGGATAAACTAGGCAATAGGTCATGATGCGACGTAGTCATGCTTTTGGTAGGAAGGGGGAACCGAGGTAGCAATTTCTCATCCAAAGGTAGTTTAGGCAGTGACATCCTTTCCTGAAAATCAGAAAAACTAGCACCGGAACTTTCTAATTGATCAAAAGCTTTTCCTTGTGAAACAGCAGGAGAATACTGCAAAGAGACAAATCTTGTCACCATATATTAACATGGACTAAAAGGTTTTGCATATGACAACTAAAGAAAAACAAAATGGAGAGAAAGAGAGAGTTACCGGGCTAAATGGGAGCCAACTATCTTGGTTTCCATTTTTAAGACGTAAAACTTCTGGTAATGCATCTTGCAATTTAAATTTGTCCAGGGTAGTCTCTTGACCTTCTGCTTCTTTCTCAGTTGAAGGTCCAGTAGTTGGAGCTAAACTGAATGGAAACTCTGGTCCAGTTCCTGCCCTGCTTTGCCGACCATTTGATCTTGAGAAGTTTCTATGATATGAGTCTAACTGACTCACATTGGGGGCACAAAGCCCAAGAACCGGCAACAAGTTGTTGGTTGGTAGTGAGTTGGTATGGCCTGTGCTTTGATGATTGTTACTTGGAAGGATTATGTCAGGAGAAGACTGATGAAGAGGATTAACAGAAAGATCCAATTGACTGCTTATTTTATGTTTTGACAGCCTCCCAAGCCTTAAAATTGAATCATCCTTGCTCTTTGGTTCATCTGATGATTGAGCAAGTTTGTCATCCTCCAAGTCAATTACCACATACTTTTCTTTATCTAGCTGTTGAGCTGATCGATTAACAAGATCCCCTTCCCTTTCATTCATGGAAGAACACTGAGCTACTGACTCAAGTCCAGTAAATCCCTCACTGGAACGAAATTCTTCAATTGCATTCCTCCTAGCAAGCCGTTCTTTTTGTCTAGCACGGAGTTTAGTACTGTCAAAAAGGATTATAAAGTAAATTAATACACCCATGATGTCGAAAATTTAAGAATCTATCCTACTAATTTACTTGAGAAAGTTAACTCAAATTGTATCCACGAGAATAAAAGATTGGGTTAAAAATAACTGCCAAATCATTCAAAGAGTTCCCATAAGGAGAGCATGTATATTCTTTATTAAAGTACAACTGTTTAGCTCCAACAAATTCATTATAGGGATTCATCACCTGATTGGAACAATCTGTCAGCTAACATGCATTCAAATTAATGCCAGTGAAGTAATTTTGAAAATACTATTTTGAAGGCATCTCAACGGAAAACTCAACAAGTGCAATTCTTGGAAGAATCTGAACTTACTACTTTGCTTTAAGAGCTCGTCCCGCTGGTGTATATTCCCGCTCTGGCTCCGCTTCCGGTTCCTTTTCTTCTTCACCACCACTCTGCTTTTCAACAGAATAACAAGTTGCAAACACCATGAATAAGCAGTACAAGAACTAATGTAGGTTACTTACAAGTTACAGACAACCAAGCAAGCATGTGCATGCGGAATAATGCAAGTGTATCCATATATTTTGAAAAAGTTCAACAAATTATTAAAGAGAAATGGGAAAAGCCAGTTTTAAACGCATTCCATTGCAGAAAGCAAAATGACATACCTCAGTCATTGTTTCGTTGGGATGTGGAGTATATGCTTCTCTATAGGAGACGGCTTTCCTCTGTCGCTTCCCTCTACCAAGGGCTGCTTCCTCCTCACTTTGATATTTCTCCCACCTGTTACACGTAAATCAAGAAAGTTTAACACAAGTCCAAAACATAAAAGCAACGGCCAAAGTCGGAAATCAAGTCCGCAACATTTATTATTATAATGACTATTGACTAGTTTTTTTTTTCTTGCTTCCTCTCATGGATTTAAATTACAGTCACGTTCACATTTACCACGATTGCAGACTTTAACTGATGTTAGTGAGGTCATTGCAGCCATGGCAGTCGTGAATTTTTTAGATTTTGCACACTTTATTGTAAAATATAATAATTATAGTTGTAATCATAAAACCTCTTGTTTAATGAATTTTAAAATAATTTATAAGAGAGATTTAAATAAAAGCCTTTATTTAGCGGCTTTGGCACCGTCTGTTACCGATATTCGCGGCCGACATTTAACGCAAGTGACTGCAATAGCATTTGTTATGTTTGCAACCGCAACAAACACGACAAAACTAAAAACGCGACGCACAACCATGTTTTAAATCCCTTTATAACAGTTTATGATATTGTGTTATGTCAAACATTCATATTTAATAATATAACAAACTTAAAAATATACTAACTTAAAATTTCATCCCCCACAAATGCTCGATTTGTTAAGTAAATTTTTTTGGCACACTAATTGATTTAACATTTTGATCACAAATTACTTTCCATTTACTATATAATGGATGATATTTTCAATTGTTATTTAATTACACAAAAAAAAAAACTAATCTAATAAAAAAAATACAAACGAAAATGAAAAAGCAATTACTCTAATTCAAATATAAAAATATAAAATAATACATAATAAAATCAATCTATAGTTATTTGATTTTAATTATTTTTATCTAAATTAAACAAAATTTACGTATATTAAATTCCTAAGATTTTTTCCCAAATAAATTTTCCTCTAAAAAATTTTCCCTAAATGAATTTCTTAAATTTCTACTCTAAAAATTTCTCCCTAAATAAAAATAATAATAAAATGAAATTGGGTTGGGTCACTCAAATAGACCCAAACCGTCATTGTCATTAACCCCTCCCCCTCCCTCTCGGGATTTCTTTCCCGAAAATACCTAAATGCCCAAATCCTAATCTCTCATTTTCTCCAAGCTTCTCCTTTTCATGTGTTCTTCAGTTCTTCTTGGCTTCTATTCTCTACCTCACTCTCATCTCCTCTCATCACCATTATCTCACTTACACTTACTAATTTTGGCTCACGCCTCACAGCCTTCAAGCTTCACACCCTCTCTGTTTGGATTTTGGATTTTAGAAGAATAATTTCTCTAACATGTAATGGTGTGGAGGAAATAGTCGCCCGTTGCGGCAACTATTTACTGTTACTCCGCTTTTCTCAACCACTATTGGTGTGAAATTTTGTCACAGCATTATTTAACCATTTAGCAGTGGCAGACAGTGCCGATACCACGAAATGGCAGCTGCGACACCCCTATGCCATCGTTTTTTTAAACCCTGCTTACTCTAACAAAAGTTCAATTGTATTTTTCTCTCAAAAAACTGAAAAAAAATCAATTGCATTTAATGTCTGAATCTTTTCAACTAGATTTATTTAAATTCTTGTTTCCTATAACAAATGTTCATTTGAATTTAATCTTCAATTACGCATGACACACTTAAACTAGACTGGATACTTTCGTATATACTATCTTAAAAAATTTTATTCGAAGTACATACATCATACGCTAATTAGATAGCTAAATGGCTAGACCGCTTCAAATTTAGCACAGAAGATTTTTATAGATCAATGCTAAATGCACTGATTGTTTTCCGAAGAAATAAGTTCATTTAAAATTATAACGAGATGCTATTCTCACATCGAACATAAGTTAATCTCTACTCATTACTTTATTTTGACCCCTCATTCTGCGAATAGCATTTATTATTTCTGAATAACAGCACATTCATTTATTATGCAAGTTTCGTTTCCTTTAAAAAGAATGACCAGTTCTGAATTGTGGACCATGCTATATCAAGCAGGGGAGTAAAAGCTTTGGATTGTATAGAGCTATCAATTTCATCACATAAAAGCTTCAAAGCAGCACAACCGTATCACAAAGCCAAAAAACCAAGATAGTGGGACAAAGAGCAGGAAATATTAAAGATCATAACTTTGTTTTGAAACATCAGATTAGGTGGCAAAGTTTAAAGATCTCCAGGTGCGATGCCATCAAGATTTAGTAGCACCAATAATGCCAAAGAAAGTAACTACCAAGAATTACCCCCCAAAAAAACCTAAATATATAATTGGATATTCCAGCCACACAAAACCCAAAATCTCAGTTCTAGATAATTTAACATTAAAAAAATAGAAATAACATAGGTATTTATAGCCTAGCTCCTAACCCTAGCATAAAAAAATGCCAATATAACCCTAAATTCCCTAATAAGTCCTTAGATACTGAAATTACGATTGACTACATATTACCAATAAAGCAAATCTCTTTATAGTTTATCCATCTATAAGCATGTTCATGCAATCCAAACCAGCCACTGGACCACCTCAAGATCAGTGCAGTCAACGAGAGCCACTACTCTTACTTTAACATTTTAAGACAACGGCGAAAGGTTGCATCTTATTAGCTCAGTGATTTAGAACAATGCCATTCCTATAATTGAAAAAACAAGAGAAAAAGGAGATATTTTCAAGTATATCACCCTATGCGTAGAGATCCTCATAACTTCAACAAACTCAAATTCCGTGCTGTTGAACTCATTCCATGATTATATTCAGTCAACGAATTTTAATCATATTCTTAACTATTCTACAGGGTTTTTCAGGAGCAAATTTAGATTGTCCTGTGCTTTTTAATGTATGGAACCTTTAGTTTAACATTTTTTTTTTTCACAGAGAAGAAACGGAGTGAAAGAAAAAAGATCTTCACCTCACACGCAAAAGCCTGTCCCATTCATTTTCTTCAGTACTGTTTAATACATTATCTTCTTTCTTCTCAGAATTCTGCACTGCAATATCATCAGCAACAGCTGCAGGTGATTCACCTCCCCCTGGTTCCTCTGTTGTCTCATCATTCCATTCCACCGACTGCACATCAAGAAAATGAGAAAATGTTCAATAAAACAAACAACAAGAGTCCACTGCTTTCTTTGAAATTAGAATGAATGCAAATAAAAAAACAGGAATGTTTACGCAAACAGAGAGAGGGACCAAAGACTCCATGGAAAATATTAGCAATTATAAGAACATTTTAAGAACAATAAAGTCCCATCAGGAGCTACTTTTAAGACCCCAGAAACGGGGGCCAAAAAGGATGAATTATCAAATAGTAATGCGTTGAATAAATACCGATTTTAACAATAAAAATACCCCATAAGCATGAATCTCTGGGCAGCAAAGTTTGCAGATAAGAAGATCCAGTAACCTCTAAAACAGGCTCTAATAGTTGGCAATATCATGCAAGCTTTTATGTATAAAAATGCTTATAAAATGTAAACAATCAGTTTTACAACCTGAAGCTATAAGGAGGTGTTAGGCTTGCCAAAGCAGGTCTAAATATTTGTAAGCAGGCATGGTTCATAACAAATAAGGGGTAGACCCTAGAGCTCCTATTTTACCAACTAAACCAAATATTATAAGCTCAATTTCGGGAAAAGTTCAATTACATGAGGCACTTTTATTGCAAACTGCAAATATGGAAGCAATAAAACAGTAACTTCAAGTTTTATTTAAACAAAGGCATCAGTTTATATCAGTCCCATGCAACTGGGGGGCAGGGAGGGAGGGAGGGGAACGGTAGAATATGACATTGCATGCATTAACCGATGAGCATATTAGTTATTAACATAAAAGCCACACACTTCAACATGATATCAATACAATACCTCACCTTAACTGATCCAAGCATATCATTTTCCAAATCCCCCTCAACATCAGTTGGCCCAGACTGAAGGTTTGAACGATCAAGCAATTTTAAAATTGCATTATCATCCCACACAATCTTGTTGCTGCCATCCGTACATTTGTCTTGGTAAACATCTCCCAGCCCACCAACCCTCTTCCGGTGCTTATGTTCTATATCCATTAATGCATCTTCTTTATTGCTATTACCTTCACCAGAATCTTTCCCACTAGAAGAATCAACGAAGAGTTCTTCTGTTCCCCATCGCAGAATATCCTCCACTTCCTTTTGAGATCCAGACTTGTTGACAAATAGCTGATCAAGCATTAGTTTCTTTTTAGCAAGTTGCAAGATGCGCTCTTCTACACTGGCACGAACGACAAGCCTGTATACTAAAAGTCTATTTGATTGTCCAATTCGATGAGCCCGATTCATAGCTTGAATGTCAGCATGTGGGTTGAAATCAGAATCATAAATTATAACAGTGTCAGCTGTTGCCAAATTGATACCAAGGCCACAAGAACGCGTTGATAACAAGAACACAAATCGACTCTTATCTTGGTTAAACCTTGCTATTGCTGTTTGACGATCAGCAACTGAAACAGAACCATCAACTCTCTCATATGTTTTGGGGCCAAATTCTATGGTTAAATAATCCTCAAGGATATCAAGAAGCTTAGTCATTTGTGAAAAAATAAGAACTCTATGGCCTTCTCTGTATAAGACTTTAAGCATGGAATGCAACAGAGTGAGCTTGGCTGAAGCCTTTATACGCATTTCATGAAGAAACTCCAGTGATCCAGACTCAGGCTCAGTACCTGGTATGAGATACGGATGATTACAAACCTTTCTAAGTTGCATCACAATGTTTAACATTGACTGCTGTGCAACGCCTTTCCCAATATTCCGTAATATCTGGTAGTTCTTAGTTAGCATTGCACGGTAGTATTCAGCTTGAATGGATGATAGCTCAACAGGCACCATTCGTTCAGTTTTAGGGGGAATATTTTGCATGGCATCCCTTTTAAGCCTTCGAAGCATATGAGGAGCAACAAGTTTCTTCAGTTCCTCTACCTTTTCCGCAGTTGTAAGATCATTAAACTTCTCCTCAAATGAAGATAAAGAAGGGAAGGAAGCTGGCTGCAAGAAATTAAGCAAGTTATACATCTCACCAATGTTATTCTGGAGTGGGGTTCCAGTCAATAGAACACGATGTTGGAAAGAGAATGTGTTGAGCAAGCTAAACAGCTTACTTCCTGAATTTTTCAATCGATGACCCTCATCAACCACAAGAACTTCCCATGGAACACCACGCAAATGAGAGGAGTCGGCAAGAATCATTTCATAAGTAGTTAAAAGAACATTAAATTTGTAAGCAGCTGTTCTCTTACTCAATTCATTTGGATCACTAGCATGCCATTCATACTGGCGAATGATGGCTCTTGCTTTGGCACAACCATGATACTCCACAACATTTAAATCAGGAGCCCATAATGAAAACTCAGCAAGCCAGTTTGGCATAGTAGAAAGCGGAACCAGCACTAAACAAGGCAGAGTTGCTTTAAACTCAAAATAAAGTGACGAAATAAAGGCAACAGCAGATACAGTTTTTCCAAGCCCCATTTCATCAGCAAGTATAACATTTTTGGATTTATGCCAACATCTACGCAACCAATTGAGTGCTTCAAGCTGATGGGGAAATAGTGAGCCTCCCTTGAGTTCTTTAGGTTGCTCTGCCAAAGTAACAATATCTTGCTGCAGTTCCTCCTTTCCCCTAGCTTCATCCTTAGTAGCATCTTTTTCAAATGTTTGGCGTTCAAACTGCTCAAACAGATCAATCAGCTGAGAAGATTGTTGAACAACAGGTTCATCTAACCTTTCCCAGGTGCATTCATCGTATGGAAGACCAGTCCACTTAACAAAAGCTTCCCGGCCACTATTTGAATCACGGAGAGAAATAACTCGCTGAGGCTTCTTCCACTTTTCTTCACAGATATTTATCACAGTTGTCCCATACTTGGCCTTGTAATTTTCTAGTTTTCTCTTCGCCAGAATTTTCAGCTGTGATTCAGAAATCCAACTATTATGGATATGGGACCTCCCCACCCACTTAACTAAAAATTCATATGACACTGTCTCCCCTTTAGAACTTGCAGATTCAGTCACTTCTGGCTCTTGAAGTTTATGTTCAACACTGTCACTTATTTTCATTTCTACATCCATCTCTTTTGTTGTTGCAGGCATTTCGCAAACTGTTGGTACTTCAGTGGTAACATGGCTTTTCACACTAACATCAGCATCCACCTCTTCTACTGCCACTTTTTCATTTCTTTTTCCTGAACCGTCTACAGTTACTGCAGATTCATCTTGATCCTTACCATTTATGATTGCACAACCTGAATCCTTGCTGTCTTTACTCAATAAGTCCACAGAATCCCCTCCCTTACATTTTTTGGTGACAGACCTTCTATAGACATTCATTTTATCCACTCTAACATCATTCTTTGTGCTTTCTTCTTTATCAGAACTTTTCAAAGTGTTAGGACAACCCTCAGTAAGATTTTGAGCAGCTACCATATCTGAATCAATATCACAAACAGAATTCTCCTCTGAAAGTCTGTTTGGGTTTTCTGAGATTACAAAATCATCAGAAAGCACGTCTTCAGAAAGCGCTGCAGATGCGTGAAGCAAAACACTAGCACTATCACCTTGAACCCGACAGCCTAGAACTCGATCAACCTGTGAAGCAGATAGGTATGGAAGTTGGGAAAAAGACCATTGATTAACCACAAAAGTAAAGAGTCTATATTAAAGGCAAAAACGATGATCATTGATACAGCCTTGTAAAAAAAGTTGACTAACCTGCTGAGTTTCAGCAGGGACACTGTCTTCACATACTGGTGGGGCATCAATAGTCCCTTTATCTAACTCATCATACTGGTCTGCTGCGTCCTCAAGAAGCTTCTGATCAAGAAAATAGCAAGCGTTTAAACAATCAACAGAAAGAAATCCAAGATTAGTCACTACAATGTGATGATGCCAGTAATGAAAAACATTTACATATGAAGACAACAAAGATATTTATGTGAGAAATAATTACTGGTGCATTAATATATATATATATATATACACACACATATATACACATATTCAAGGCATTAACTGTAGGAAGTCACAATTAAATGTCCCACGTAAACAGAGAGTTAGTCCACCGATCATCCAGCAATTATCTCCCAAAAGGTTACTTCTGACAACTCTACTTTTCAACAAAATTTGCCCCCAATCACATACGCAAGATTTCAGTTCAGAAAAGAAGGGAGGAATGCAGCAAATCCATTAATGTACAAAAACTTCTAGAAGGCAATAAAAAATATCTACAAAGACAGACTTAAAAGATAAATATTATCATTCTCTACAACATTCACTCCAAAATCCACCTGAGCATATGAAATAAAATAAAAGACCTCCCCCACCCATAAGGATGGCAAAACTTGAATCATCCGATGGATTCTGAACCGATGCGCTCCAAGCAGAGAGGGTGTTTTTCTTTTTTTTTGAACGGTAGAGGAGGGGCAGGGCGAAGCAGATTTTTATTTTTCATTTTTTTGGTGTTTGAAAGGCGAGTATGGAGCAATTATGGTATTTGCCTACTCCACCCCGTAAATTGAAATTACTATTTTACCCTTAAATATTTAATTTTTTTAAGAAGAAAAATGTGGTAATTATATCTCTTGTAATGTATGTATTATGTTTTGTTGTCTTATAATTTATGTTTAGACATGCTTCAAAAATGTCTTTTCTATTGAAATGTGTGCTTTATTATTTGAAAATATATATAAAAATAAGTAAGAAATATTTGATGAAGCGGGCCGGGGTGGGACAGTAGCGGCTGTATCCAACATCCATGGAGGCGGTACTGGTATTAAAAATTCAATATCCACAGCTGAGCAGGGCAAATAGTGGAGCAGAGCAGTCCACCAGTGGAGCAGAGATGGATTTAGCGACATCTGCGCCCGCCCCACTCCATTGCCCTCCCTACCCACCCAATAAAAAAAAAAAATCTGGAAAATTATATCATACCTCATGTTTGTCCTGAGTATCAAAATTATTGCTCCCATTATCATCTTTTGACAAAGATGCAGAAACCCCATGATTAACAGGTTTCTGTTTCTGATGAGTCTTACTGGTTCCAGGACCAAGATTATTTGCTTTGGACCCCTTCTTCTTGTAAGTACTAACGGCATGCTTTCCCTTATCTCTCTTTTGCTTCTTTTGACTTGCCTCATTATTTACTTTCTGCTTTCGTTTTCTATTTTTTCTTGTGGCTACACCAATTGCAAGAACAATTTTGCTTTTGGGAGACTCATTATCACAAGAAAATTCAGGCTTTGTTTCAGGTGCTTCATCATTCTGCTGTGAATTTGTGCTTTCAGAATGGGACAAAACCTCACCAGCAACAGGAGTTAACTTCCTTTCTGCAGATGAACCTGTTGGGGATGCATCAGGCTTCTTCCGATCATCAACATTCACACATGATGAACCACCTTCCTCAGCACCACCAAGGGATGTAAGAGTTGGCTTGAGGGTACAAGGTACATCCATATATGAAGTTTCTGGTTCCTTTTTCAAAGCAACTACCTGAACTAAATCAGATTTTCTTTTGCTAGAGCATGATCTTTTCTTTGCAATAATGGACGTTCCAAAAATCCGGGACACTTTTTCAGTGGCAGGTGACTTTATTCCAGTTTGAGCTTTTGTCTTGATAGTTTTTGATCTTGCTCGTTTGGAAATTGAATCCAGATGCGTAATGGGCTTGAGAGTATCAGTCTTCTTACAGCACTTTGGGCATTGCCACTTTCCCATTGGAATGCGCTACAATGATAAACAGCCGAGCAAAGAAAAGAAAAGAGATAAAAGGAGTAAAAAAATAATAGCTAATACAGACATAAAACAAAGAAGATGATCATCTCAAGTTAGCAGCGATATCATACCTTAAGTGGTGGATCAAGGCATTGAAGATGATAGGTCCTGGGACAACTATCACAACACAACAAGTTGCCGCCAAGATCACAAATTACACATTCATAGTAATACTGGAAACGAAAAATTTGCAAAGAATAGTTGTTAGAAGCGGTTGAAAAATATTGCAAATGGATGTGTGTTCCATTGGATTTAGTTTGAGCTCTGTACATTATTTCACGCTAGTATGCAGTATGACACTATAATGATTTTCTTCAAGTCTCTAAAGTAAACTTGCATACACGTGAGAGGGAGACGGTTAAAATAATGGAATGCTTTTGAAAACACAATCCACAGATATGGTCAGAACTCAGAAGTTCTCAAGGTCACATGAATTTGATGCGTGCAAGAAGAGCACTAAGCATACGACAAGGAAAAAAAATTATATGAAAGCACGTTTACTATAAGCTTGGGTGAGGAATGATATTGAAATGTGGCATGCATGAGTCAACTTTTAGCTTCTCGCATGTGGATTCTGATATTTGATAAACGCCTAGCTAAATTCATAACACTTAATCAATCAGATTTTGAGTAAAATTTGAACATGTTAAAAGGGACAGAGGAGATTGCTTAGTTACATCAACCATGCACAAACAATCGAAAAAGAAAAGAACTACATTGCAATGAGGAAAACAACTAAATGAAAGAACAAGAATGAAAAACAGCATACCCCATCATTTCCTTTCTTTTTAGATGACAACTGATCGGAACTTATATCACCTTTCAGCCTACGTTTAGCTGAAGTACTCCTTGGAGATTCTGATGGTACTAAGTTTTGTTCTTTACCATTGGCTTGGGATGGGCCACATGGAAGCTTTCTTCGTTTGCGTTTCAAGACCCAGTTTCGGTTGATCATTTTACTATTCAATGAACTGATATCCTTCATCCTTTTTTAATCATGGGTATTAACATTATGTCTATGGACAAAAGGAAGCATGTCAAGTCACTGCCAGAGCAATGAACCTTCCGATCTGCAATCTTAACCACTGCAAAGACTCCAGGTAAAATTCCCACACTTTCAGCAATATAACTTGTTACTAGAAAGAAAGCAACTACCAAGCAACAATGGTTTTATTATGCCAAAGGAGTGTGAAGCATACGCAAAACACATTGAAAGCATTTCAGACAAGAAAGAAAGCTTTATTTATTAAAACAAAAAAGGGAGAGGGGTAGGGAATCATGCTGAATACATTAAAACATAAACTTATGCTATTGAATTTGTCACTGATTCCCGTTTCTAAACATAGTCTCAAACAAACTCAACTTTGGATTAGTCAATTCCAATTTTCAACCAACTTCACGCTGCTGCTAATCTACTAGTCAACGTCAAAGTTTACATTATTCTCAGTGTTCTACTGGGTTTCTAAAATGTCAAAGTTGAAGTACCGAGATCAAGAAGTTAATTAAACTAGAGTCCACAGATTAATCCATGTCCATGGCAAATCAAACCAATAAGGTTTTGCTCAAAATGTGAAAATTATAGTCAAACCCAAGTCGAACTCCATATTCTACGTAGTGAAGAACCAACAATTGAATTACTAGATAAGATAGGAGTAGCATCATTAATCCAGGTATGACCTCTGGGGTGAAAAATGAAGAAACAAAAGTAAGGAACAGCAATGACAGTGGTTTGACACATTCCTGAAACTATGAATTCAATCGCCAACAAGGACAAAATGCAAGCCTAAATCGTAGTGGTAAATTAAAACAGCTTTAGAAATGCAACAACTAGGACCTAATATCTAGTATAGTCTAGGAATGAAATATAACAGCTAAGCCAAACAAAAGATTATCAACTGCACTGCAAATTAACACGAAAAAGGAGCAAAATTGAACAATCAGTTTCAAAAACTCCATATAAGCATAACACATTCAGCTTACATTGAACTCAAAACCCCATTTCAACAATCAACAAACTCACTCAAATAACCCCAATTCCCAAATCGGACCAAAAACCACCAAATTTCAATCAGAGTACGAACTCAAACCTCCCAACATGAAAACAACCCAGAACATGCAACAAAACATCAGAATAGACAAAATAGACAGCTCAAAGCACCTAAATTAGAAAACCCCAAGCCAAAAAAGAAAAAGGAAATAAGCAGTAGCCAGATAGGAAAAGAAGATTACCAATCTTCCTCGTGGATCAATGAATCAAACCCAAGTCGAATAATATCAAGACTAACAGATTGAGAGATGTAGTGAATATAGACGGGTAGAGGAGGAGAGAGAAGGGGGTATTAGGGTATAGCAAACCAAAGAAAAGGGAGCCAAGAGAGATACGAGAAAGAGAGAGAAAAAGTTAAGACACGAGAAAACAATGAATAAATATAGAGAGAGAATTGACAAAAAAAATAAAACCAAACTCAAAAAAAAAAAAAAAAAGAGAAGTTGTAGAGCGAAAGATTGAGGCTTTATAGAGAGAGAGAAAGCGAGCATACGATACGGATTCGCCGGGGCAATAGGGGACGGGCTTACCACTCTGACATGGCAGCGCATGAAGAGAGAGAGAGAGAGAGAGGGGGAGGAAGGGAAAGCAACCCTTCTCCCTCTCTCTCTCATACCTAACCACTGATGATGTGCCACGTGGCTTAACCAGACGCCACCTCCTATTTCGTTGCCCTTTTTCCTTTTTTTTTTTTTTTGTTCTGTTTTGTTTTTGGGCAATCGTCCTATATTTTATTTCCTTTCTCTTCTCCCCAAGCCACAGCACAGGAGAGAAACTTGCTTTCTCTTTCGCTCTCGTCTCCTCGTAATCGCCGCCATCCTTTTCCTTTGCTTTGTTTTGCCTTGCTTCGCTTGCTTGAACTTGGATTGGATTGATATCTTATTTTATATTTTCTCTTACTAATGCCTTGTAATCTTTTTCTCTTGAATTCTTGTTTGGTTAGCTGGTTTTGTTTTGTTTTGTTAGTTCGGAAATTTCATTTTTGTCGAAAGATCCGGTGTTCTACACATTAACTATTGCTACTAAGGCTTTTTTTTTTTCCCCCTTTTTCGAAAGCACTGAGACTAAGGCTTTTGATTCTTTAAAATTGTGTTGCGTTGGACCCATATTTATATTTTGGTCTTTTGTTTTAAGTTCAAGTAAACGACTTTTTTGTTTCTTTTCAAATACTTATATTTGATTATTCCAACAAATATTATAGATATAAAAGTTCAATCTTTCGACTTCAAAAATTTTAAGCATATAAATATATTAATATTTATAATTCATATCATTTAACTGGGGACAATAAATACAACTAAAGTTTTTAATAATAATATAAATTAAGCAAACATGAAAAAAGAATACGAAAGGTAGTTAATATTTATAATTTATAATCTAATAAACCAATACGCATGACACATGCTAAGGTAGGAAATAGAAGAAAATATTATAGTAATAGATTTTAATCACACTTATTATTATTTTTTTAAAGATAATTGTATTAATTGGTTTTATTAAGCTATAATTTATTAAAATAATGGAATGACATACTATTTATTTTCCTACTTTTTACAAGTATTAGTAAATCTGTGAGTGAAATTTTTCCCTGAACGCTTAATGGATGGAAATCTTGGAATTGGATATCTTTCTTAATATAGTATAGTCCATTTGTTATCTAACGTAGCATTCACGAGTCCGTACTATAATTTTTGCATTAGTATTTGCAAATGTAGAAGATTCGAGCAAGAAAGAAAAGTAAGCTACTTACTAATTTATGATCCTAAATCCAACTTAATTTCTTCAAATTAAGATATATATATATATATATATGTATATATGTATAGCTGCCCATAGATCATTCCTAGGTTTATTGGATTGAGCTAATCGAATGTTGGTTTAGTGGTCATAAAATTTCAATGCCCTAAGTTTAAGTCTCATCTTATTCAGTTGATCTAATTTTATATTGTATTTATTCAGTTTCATGTTTCTTTGATTTTAGTTCATTGGTTTTTTAATAAATATAATATTTGAATCTTTTTTATTTGAAATTATGAGTAGTTGATTTGAATCACTTAACTTGAGGGTCTAATACTCTATCACACACTATTGACAATTTAATTACCATTTTTTATTAGTTAAACTAATTTACAAATTGTTTACTTATTATTAGAAATGTTAAGACCCAAGCTTCAAGTAATTATTATTATTATTATCAAAACATACCAAAAATAACATGAAAAGGGCATTTTCTAAATAGTTGGTTCCCTCTAAGTCAAGAAAGTTTGGCAAAAGATAACAATGGATTCGCATGGATCGATGATGTAAACATAACAATGGATTACAAGTACCACTAGTAGCACATTTAGGCTGTCCTAATAATCATTTTATTATGAAGCAATTTAGTATTCTACAGTAATATAGTCACTTGATTCGCGAAATATTTATTATGTAAAATAGTTTATTTTAGCTTTTTGTTCTTGTAAAGTCTCAAAATAGCCATTTAATACTCTATTATTTAATAGTTATTTCGACCTTTGACATAATACAAAATTACTCTAAATGATTCAAATCTCTTTTGTCGATGATTTGAATCTCATAGTATTCTATTATACTGAATTAAATTATTGCCATAGTTATTCTATTCTATTCTATTTAAAGTCTATTCAATTCTCATGAAATAACTATTTAATTATAACTCTATTTGATTCTAGTGAATTAAACATATTGCAGGTAATGTCTATGATGCGATGCCACCTTACACATCATGTACATATATATATATATATACACGTATAGTCATCATCATTCATATATCAACACAAATTGATGAGAAATCGGTGGATGTTTTTGAAGCATGTAGTTTTTCCCAAAATTATGTTGACATATTAGCTTGCATTGCCATTCGATCATCTATTTCATTCCTTCCCATTCAATATTTTAATCATAACCACTGCTTTCCACAACCTATTTTACAATTGTCTATCTCAATTTAAGTGTTGATTAATGGGTAAAAATAGAATATTTTCTCATAAAATTTTAGCTAAATTAGGTTTTTTTTTTTTATACGATCTATGAATTTTAATTGGTAAAGCATAGCCCACTGGATTTTCGTTGTGGGTAGAAAGGGAGGCCTACTAAAAATTTAGCCCATAAAGCAAAAGCTTGAAAGCCACCACGTATTTCACATTCCATCTTGTTTTTCTTCTGTATCTTCATTGGTAGGAGATCAATTTTACTCGTGATTGTCCCTTTCAATAAAAATAAATGGAATTAAATTTTAATTTTCTTTCCTAAATATAATATGAGTAGGCACTTTCCATTTCAATTCAGGCTTTACTATCAAAACTAGTTAAAAACATTGTTGTTACGATTCAAAATTAAAATAATATAAATATAAATGATTTAAAATTTTAATTCAAAATAATCTTAAAATAAATTAATTCAATTTTAAAATTAATATTAATAATTTGTACTGCAAATAAATCTAATGACCAAGCTCAGACTCACCAACCCACAATCGTCCGTCCTTCAACGTAGGACCCACATCAGCTAGGACAACACGCATAATGAATCATCCGTGTTTTCTACGCGCAACCCCATGCGTCGGGGCCAAATTGGCGACGTTTTTACGCAAATTTAAATTAAATAAGGAAAAAAAGATTAAAAAATTAATGATTGCCGTGTCCAAAAAGTCGTAAAACAGGCAAAATTTTAGAGATCTAGAAGAAAAAAAAAAAATAAAAACGAAAATAATTTTAAAAGTTTTAACAATCAAATCTACATCAAAAGAACTAAAGAAAAGAAAATTGTAGAGGAAGAAAGAGAGACGGCTCCTATTTTGGACTGAAAATGAGCGAATTTCTTAGGAAGAGAAAGTCAATAATCTTCTTCTTTGCTTGCTGAAAAGTTCACATCTTTCCCTTTTTCAGGTAAGGATACTACTTTTTTGTTTTATAATTTTAGTTAATTAGTTTTAGAGTCAAGTAACGATTATAACCTTCAATCTGGTTAGGGTTTCGTTCCCGATTCTAATTTAAATTTCGATCTTGTTATGTTTATGGCGAATTTTGGGTTTTATTTGTACCGACGTTTAGCGTTTCATCTCTCTCTTCTTTTAGTGTTTGATCAGTGGTTTTGGAGTGGTTGGAGATTACATTTTGAGCTCGATTTTTTTTTTTGGTAATATTTCATACTTTTTTTATGGGTTTGATTAGACTGGGTACTCTCACTGCACTTCTATTATTGCTATTTAATTTCCATGGTACCGTTTCAACCTTATAATTAATTTTATCACTGATTTAAGTAAATCGGTATTCAAATTGGATTTGTCTTGGTTTGGGATCATGCTTTGTGCGATTGATTTAAGCACTTTTTGGGAATGTTTGTTTGGTATGCACCATTTCCTTTGCATGTTTATATTAGAATTTGGGGCGTTACTTAGAATTCATGTTTAGGCTTCTAGATTTGAATCGGGATTCATTATAATTACTGCTTTCTATCTTCAATTTTTTCGTGTATCTTTGCTCCCAAAAGCCACAAATGTATGAGTGAGTTGAAATGTATATTACAGCTCCAAATCTGTTCTCTAATTGCGTTAAAAGCCTAGTCGAAATGGGTTAAAAGGCGAGAGATCCAAAGAAAAAAATGAACCTTACAAATTTTGCTTTTGAGGCTATAAATTAAATTTGGGCTCTTTATGCCAAATATATGGTTTAATTCCAAGTACTAGAAATCTAGAATTACTCTCTCCCCAAAAATTAGCCTGGGTTCTTTTATCTTCACAAATATTTTGCTGTTTTTAGGAAGTGGTTTGGATTTAATTTCATTTATGCTCATGAGTACAAGAATGCATTGGTTGTTGCCCTGCTTCTGTGGGTATTCTGTTTTAAAGAAATTGGTTTCACAGTTTCCTTCTTTTAATGAGCATGTATTTTTTTCTGTATACAGTGTCATCATCAAAATTGTCTTTTGTTATGGAATAAGAGAGCCATTTGTTCAGTATAACTTGTGGAAGTGATTTTAATCTCTGAAGGTGTTGTTGATTTTCTAAATATTGCATTGAGTTGGGTGCTTTTCTCTCGATAACGAATTTTAGCTAATGGTGAATGCCCATACGATCTTTCAGGTTCAAGTTAAGATCTTTGGAAAGCAAACGTTGCAGTTGGTGTTGGCAGAATGCATGTGCTGATATCGCATTAGGTGTGATAATCATGGCATATTGCCTTGGTTCATATTCCTGGAAAATTCTATCTAAATGGAGAGAAACCTAGGAAAAGGCATAATGGATCAACAGAAGAACCATGAACAAATTCGATACAATAATATGGAAGCTGGAAATGAGACTCTTGAGTCTGCAAATCAAAGATTTTTCCATGATCCATCTAGTAATATTAATACTAATATCCGACCTCCTGAGTATAATATGTCAATGGGAGCTAGACCAGTGCTGAATTATTCCATTCAGACAGGTGAGGAGTTTGCTCTGGAATTTATGCTGAATCCCAGGCAGCATTTTATTCAGAATGCTTATGGCGATCCTAACAGCGCACCTGTTTATATGGATCTAAAAGGCATTCTGGGAACTTCTCATACTGGTTCTGAAAGTGGCTATGATATCCCTATGCTTAACACAGTAGAAAAACCCCGTCCCATGGAGTTTGAGAGAAAGACCCCTTCTGTACGTGAAGACAAAAGTTATTATGATTCCATGCAATCAGTAGCTCGTTCCGCTTCAAGAAATGACAATAGTCAGGGAAATCAAGGTTATGCATCTACAAGTGCTTCTCTCAGCTCATCAACTAAGGTGAAGTTCCTCTGCAGCTTTGGTGGTAAAATTTTACCACGTCCTCGTGATATGAAACTTAGATATGTTGGGGGGGTAACACGTCTCATTCAATTAAGCAGGGATATTTCCTGGCAAGAGCTTGTTCAAAAAACCTTAGCAATGTACAACCAGGCCCATACAATAAAGTATCAGCTGCCTGGGGAGGATCTTGATGCATTGGTCTCTGTATCTTGTGATGAGGATCTGCAGAACATGATGGACGAATGTAATGTGCTAGAAGATGGAGGATTGCAGAAACCCAGGATATTCCTTTTCTCTAGTAGTGATTTGGAGGATGCTCACTATGGTTTGGGGAGTGTAGAGGGTGATTCTGAGGTGCAATATGTTGTTGCCGTGAATGGAATGGACCTAGGATCAAGAAAAAGCTCAATTGCGGGAAGTGCATCAGAGAACAATTTGGATGAATTACTCGGTTTAAATGTTCCAAGGGAGGCTGGTTGGACTGTGACTGAAGTAGCTGCTAGTTCTGCTTCTTTGACAGCTAATGCACCTTCATCAACAGTCCAATCTTCTCATCCACCTTCATCAACTGTCCAGTCTTCTCATGCACCTTCATCAATGGTCCAATCTTCTCATGCACCTTCATCAGCAGTCCCGTCTTTTCATGCTTATTCACCGACCCTCCAATCTTCTCAACCAGCGTTGGCAAGTTCATCCAGCACTTATGAGTCTAGTTCACAGCCATATTCAGAGCAAAAAGTGCGCCCTGGAGAAGCTAGCCAGCAGCTGTCTTGCACTCCTCAGCTGGATGGGAAGGGTAATGTCCCTTTGTCTGGTCCATTGCAATACGGTCATGGTTCCCAACCCTCAAACTATGTGATGCCTGGAGAAAATGTAGTCTCAATGCCATTCCATGGGCATGTGACTCCCCACGCCGGTTTAGTTGACGAGAAGATGTGTATGGGCTTTCAAGTGCAAGATCCAGAAATATCTATAAAAGAGATGAAACTAAAAAGAGATAGCTCGACCCCAAAAATAACTGAACCCGATAAAGTTCGGTCCCTAGAAAAAGCTCCGCCAACAAAGGAGCCAAAAATGAAAAGAGATACATCTCTTCCGAAGATCAATGAAACTGAAAAAGTTCGGATGTCAGAGAAAGAGTACAGTGTTCCTTCAAATGCATATGACAGTTCTGCTCCAATCCATGTTTCTAATGAGGAAGCAGCCATTACCATTTCAGTGCCAGAGATTGGCTCACCTTCGTTGCCCACAAAAAGTTTCAAAAAGACCCATGAAGCTGCGCAGAATTTGATGGCCCCTGAAGTTGTAACTGAAGGGAGAAAGAAAAATGAAGATGATCACTTTTACACATCTAGTGGGCCCTGTACATCTGGAGCTGGTGGTTCTGAGGTTGATGCAAATGACTTTAGGTGCCTTGAGCCTTCTGTGATTTCTCAACGAGTTTTTCATTCGGAGAGAATCCCCAGGGAGCAAGCAGAAATGAACCGTTTATCGAAGTCAGATGATTCTTTTGGGTCTCAGTTTCTAATGACTCAACCTCATTATGATTGTTCCCAACCAATTACAGAATCAGTTGAGAAGATTCATGATGGGAATTTGGCTCCTCAAGCTGATCAGTCTGTCACATCTGTAAATCCAATGTCTAAAATTCCTCACACTGTTATGGATGGGCTTGCAGAATTTGAGAAGTACAAAGGTTTTGATGATAAAATCATTTCTAATATTTCAGAGGAGGGGCTTGAGTCAACTAAGCAGAAATCTGAATTGAAACAAGTCTCAGTTAAGAGCACTGCGGATGAAGAAGCAGCTGGGTTAAATCATCCCACAGCAAGTCAAAGAACTTCTGTTAAGCTCCTTGAAGACCCTTCTTTGAAGCCGTCTGATTTTGAACGAATTGAGAAGGATGAAAACAAGAGCACAGGAAATCATAGTAAGGGGCATGAACAACCTTTGGTGTGGGCAGAGAACCCAATTATTGCAACTTCCAATGTACAGCCTGCTGCATCTGTCTGTACCTCAGAGCATGGAGACATACTTATTGATATTAATGATCGGTTTCCTCGTGATCTGTTGTCTGATATATTCTCAAAAGCAAGAATGTCCCAGAACTTCTATGGTATCAGTCCATTCCCTGGTGATGGAGCTGGATTGAGCTTAAACATGGAGAATCATGAACCCAAGCGTTGGTCATACTTCCGTAATTTGGCTCAAGATGAGTTTGTTAGAAAGGATGTTTCCCTCATGGATCAGGACCATCTGGGTTTCTCATCTCCGCTTACAAATATTGAAGGTGGCGCTCCAATCGATTACAGCTATCCCCCTTTGAAATCTGCTGATGCAGTTGCCTTAGCTCGTATTAAGCCAGACAGCAATTTAGGTGAGGACATCAGGCAGGAGTTAACTACTGTTACTGCTGCTAACTTGGATGTAGGCTTAGACTACAAGAAGTCTGCACTCAAGGGTGATGAAAGTGGACGAGATGGGCCAAACCACAAAGTACCTGAATCAGAGTATGAGGTACTAGTGCCAGTTGATATTGATTATATACCTTTGCTTCTGAAGATACTGCTTGCATTTGTCCCTGTTTTCTAAATTTTCTCTATTTTCAAGGATGGAAAATTGGATATTCAGAACGCTGATGTACCTCTTGTGGATCTTTCCCATGGAGATTTTGATATAAGTACATTGCAGGTATGTTTTGCATTTTCTGTTATATAATGTCTTAATTAATACAGAAAGATTTGATGAATGTTAAATTTGCTTTTATGTTTCCTAAAATTTCCAACTTTAATAAAGCTCAGCTAGATTTTGTTCATATATGTTTATTCTTAAGTCTTCAATAGAAGTTTTTGTTCAGTCAATAGCATCAGTGTCCATCCACGATCAGCCATCACTACCATTTTGTGGAACCTCATTGCCAATGGCACCAATGCAGCTGCTACTGATTGCTTTTCTAGATGTTAAACACTTCTTATGGGCATATCGTTATTATCATAAACATCTTTATTACCTTACCTGAGCCTGCATGCTGCCAATTACATCACCTCAGTATTTAACGCTGTGATATCTGTTCCTCATCTCAATTTATGCTCCTGAATTAAATGGAAACCTGGTGAAAAATGTTATCAGCATGCTGTTAGGTTGAACTATGTTGCATTTTTTCCCTCGAATCCTCAGATTATTGAACTGACGTAGTTACTATTTCTAATTCCATGTTGGTTAACTTCATCCAATGCCATGGCAGATCATTAAAAATGAAGATCTGGAAGAGCTAAGGGAGCTGGGTTCTGGTACATTTGGGACTGTCTACCATGGAAAATGGAGGGGAACAGATGTTGCCATCAAGCGGATAAAAAAGATCTGTTTTGCTGGTCGTTCATCTGAGCTAGAGAGATTGGTGAGTTTTCCTGTTTTTTCTTGGCATTTTGTGCATCATCAAAGGAGATTGATACTTTTTACATTTCATCTCATGTCATTAATAAGAATCAGCTTTAAATATTTTTCAGACTGTGGAGTTCTGGCGTGAAGCTGACATTCTTTCGAAGCTTCATCACCCCAATGTGGTGGCATTTTATGGCGTGGTGCAGGATGGACCTGGAGGAACACTAGCCACTGTCACCGAGTTCATGGTGAATGGCTCTCTTAGACATGTTTTGATGAGCAAAGAGAGGTAATATTTTTTTTATATTTATTCCTAGAATGTACTATAATCACTCGAGAGTCCAGAGAATTTCTCCCTGTTTTATTCATTTATTCATTTTGTAAGTATTGCAACTGTCTAGGCAACTTGATCTTCGTAAGCGGCTCATTATTGCCATGGATGCAGCATTTGGGATGGAATATTTACATTCAAAGAACATTGTGCATTTTGATTTAAAATGTGACAATCTGCTTGTCAACTTGAAAGACCCTGTACGGCCAATTTGCAAGGTAATTTTTAAGTATAAATTTGTAAACTTATGGTGTATGCCTCAGATCCAATTGCCCATCTCTTCTTGTTTGGTAGTTAGGTATTGATTTCCAGATCAAACCTATGTTTAAATGAAGATGATGTTGCATGTGCAGGTTGGGGACTTTGGATTGTCAAAGATAAAAAGGAATACCTTGGTTACTGGTGGTGTGAGGGGAACTCTACCATGGATGGCCCCAGAGCTGTTGAATGGCAGTAGTAGTAAGGTTTCTGAAAAGGTAAGACGATTGTGTTTTGCAGCAGGGATGAAGTTTGTTTAGATCTTAATTCATATCTAGCTTTACTGAAATCCAGCTTATGCTGGGAACAAATCTATTATGCTTAATGGAAGGGACTGCTGGTGCCTCTTGATGATTCTGTTTCTCACATTTTTTTGGATGGATGGCTTTTAAGAAAGAAGTTGGTTTTAAGCAAGTTATCCACCGTTCATTGTCAAGAGTGCAGTGGTACTTACTGGCTCAAGAGTGTGTGTGTGTGTGTGTGTGTGTGTGTGTGTGTGTGTGTGTTTTGGGTTGTCTATAATGAAATGGGATGTTAAGACTTGTTGGCTCTGCACTTTTTTCAGAGATAATACCGTTTTTAAAATTGTTTTTATTTTGTCAATCTCAATATTAAAAATTTTGTTTGTGCATTTTTATTTGTATAAAATGTACAGGATAGTTCCGTTGCTCAAAATCTAGGTTTCGTCCTAAGACCCCACCTCCATGACCCCCTAAGCAAGGAACAAATGTTCTTTATGCAAGTATTACCTAACTGGATGTTGTCATTTGCAGGTTGATGTGTTCTCATTTGGCATTGTTCTATGGGAGATTCTTACTGGTGAGGAACCTTACGCCAATATGCATTATGGAGCAATTATAGGTGCGAAATCTCACTTGCTGTTTCTTTATTTTGCTATATGTGCCTTTACTTTGTGAGACGTCTCATTTGTTTTCCATATTAAGTTCAGCTGAAGGGTCCCGTACCATCATTTTGTTGATATAATTGCTTGTTTGAATTTTTTTTTTTTAATTTTTATTTTTTTATAAAATTTCTTTTGTTAAGTTCAATATTTGTCATATTGATAGAGGGTCTAATTTTTTGAAAACGTATTCATTTTACGGGCATTTACTATGTCTGGTGTCAGTCTGTGTAAACTATTGCATGGACAATTTTTTGAAAACATGTTCCTGCCCCTGTCCGTGGTGAATTGAATATGTTAAAGACGGTAGTCTGTTCTCTGATTACCTCATTCCTTCTGTGCAGGAGGCATCGTTAGCAACACACTGAGGCCACCTCTACCAAGCTACTGCGACCCCGAATGGAAGTTGCTAATGGAGCAGTGTTGGGCTCCGGATCCTGTTGCTCGACCATCATTCACAGAGATTGCTAGACGCTTGCGTATCATGTCCTCAGCATGCCAGACAAAGCCACACGGACACGGTCATCAGCAGCAGAACCGAGCATCTAAGTGATGGCTCTCAATAAATCCCTTATTTTGATGCCCTCATCGATGACATTATGATAGTTATATTTTCTTTTACTCCATAAGCGATTGTGTGTGTTATTATACAGAGTAAGGGTGGAGGAGCTGCTCCCATTGGGAGGGTTGAGATATGATTATATGTCCTGTAAGTCAAAAAAAATTTGTTTATATGTGAAGCTGCTATTATTATTATTATTATTATTTGTGTCAATAGTGGGATACAATCTGGGTTTTGGTGCTTGTAATTAAAGTTAATACAAAGCGGTTTTTTTTTTTGTCTTCCTGTTTTGGTTTGTCAGTCCTAAATGTGGCCAACGCAGCTGCCGTACTCAATCTCTTTCAGCCTCTATGAGGATTTCCGCCAAACATAAGAATTACCCCTGCGGCAGAGTTGCTCAAAGGGTAGACTACCTATCTTAATTTGAAAGTTTGGGTTTAGACAAAATTATTTAATCTTAAAAAATAGTTTAAATAAAAAGAAATTAGTTCATTTAAACGTTGTTAAGTTTTAGATAAAAAATTTTAAATCTAAATTTGGGCTAACCCCAATAAGGTTTTTTATTTTAATTATAAAATTTATATTTTTATAATATCACTCTATACATTTATAATAATAGTTATAATTTTATTTTTTTAATTACCTTGTTAGAATATTTTTATAATAGAAGTTATATTATATATTTTTTAACAAATGTTAATAAAAATTTATAAAATATATTTAATTATTAAAAATTAAAATTAAAAAAAAATATATAATATGAGTAAATTTAAATGAGTTTAGATTATTTATTTATAAATATAAATAAATTTGAGTTAAAAAACTATCCAGATCTACAACTAAGTTGGATCTAGAAAAACTCATAATATGTTAAAATCTTGTATAAACCTGAAACAAACTTAGTTTGACTCTATCTATGAACAAGTTTATAGTCAGACTATGCTAAGAAAGAGCTGAGAAACGACAGATAAGATTAAGAACAACTGAACGACAGATTTTAAAATGTGAGTTACTCTTTTTTATTTATGATTTCAGCCCAAAAAAGAAGAAAAAAAAAAACTTACACAAAAAAAATCTGTCCTACGTTCAACAGGCTCTCATGAGGAACATTAAAAATCACACTATGTTCCCTACATATCTTCCTAAGGAAGGCATATACATAATCAATTGCTATTTTCTTGTAAAACCTTGAATCCCTGCTTGCCCTCACCACTGTGTTTCCCATAATGTGTACCACCCCAGCATCCCTACAGCTATTCAAAAATTCTAACTCATCAGTCTCAGTCTGGCTGCTTACTTGCCCAGACGATCTGACCGTCGAACCTGCATGCATCGGAGATCTGGCAGGCACAATTGAATCCACTGACGAAATTGTGTTATCAATAAACGAGCAAGTCGTGCTGCCATTGTTATTCACCAGACCTTCTCTTGACCGCTCAGTTTGTTGGCCATACAAGCTATATTCATCTGAATCGGAACACCCTTCCATCATTGACTCGAGCCGGACAAATAAGAAAAGGCTATCAAACAGCTTTTTCTCGAAATCATCATCTTTCTTATGAAGGTCTTTGTAGCCATACCTAGCAACACAACGAAACATGTGGAAATTCTTTGGTCCAATCCGCTTTACTAGGAATCTTTCCTCTTCCGGAACAGTGTAGACAGGAAGGTACTTCACACACACGAAAACAACAACTGAATGGATAGCAGGTAGGTTAGTGATGAAGTGGGAAAATATGTGAGGCACACCACTTGCTAGTTCAGTGTACACTAGTCCGATTCCAGGAACTCGGACTAGCCCTAGACTAGGGCCAAGCCCAAGAATCCATGCCATTGAAACCTTACTATGCATCTCAAACTCGTATCGCTTCACCGTACCATAATGCCAAACATACATGATAAGCAGAAAAGCTGCTGCAATAACAAGAGGAACCCACCCACCTTGATCAACCTTGAAGAGTACAGCAGAAAAGTATGTGCACTCTACAACCAAGGACAAGCCGGTGAAGAGGAGGACAAGAATCCAATGACATCGCCAAACCAAAATCATGATTAAAGTCATAAGCAAAGTGGTTACCAACATGACGATCACCACAGCTGTCCCTGCAGCAACATAAATCATGATGCAATTCAAGTGTAATTCTTTCTTGAGTACAACATATGGTACCAGGAATTGACAGAAGAAGTTACAAGCTATACAATATAATTTACAAAATTTTTATAAATTACAGAAACCCCCTGATGAACAGTCGGCCTAGCAGCAGACATGAAATTTTCTACTCCAAATCTTTTATGACTCGAGACATATTTTGAAATGCGATGTTTCCTTCCGGACAAATTTTCACTATACTAAAAGTAAGCAAGGATAAACTTACCATAAGCATTTCCAATTTGGCTTTGGTTCTTGAATCCAGCAGTAACAGCAATGCAAAGGATCATAAGGATCCAATTAATATCAGGAACATATATCTGGCCAAGGAACTTCTTTGACGTATGCACAACCTTCACTCGTGGAAAACAACCAAGTGCAAGGGCTTGTTTAATTATTGAAAAGGTTGCTGATATGGTAGCCTGACTTGCAACTATAGCAGCAGCAGTAGCAATAATGAAAACAGGCCAATATATACTATCTGCATGATAACAAGTAATTAGAATCTGAAAATTGACAGTTGCCACATTAAATGGGACAGTCAAGTACCAAATCAGATGGGATTATAATGATCATAAATAGATATAATTACAAACCTGGGATAGAGCGATAAAAGGCATCAACCACATGGTCCCTGTTCTTCATAAGGTACGCAGCTTGTCCAGAATATGCTAGTAGAAGGCAAGGAAATACAACTACGGTAAAAGCGATCTGCACAGCTGAAACTGGAAAATGGGATAGATCTGCAAAAAGTGCCTCAGTACCTGTAATGATTCATTAGGCATCAGAATCAGGTCACCAGTTTTGGTGCGAGTTTACTGAACTTAAAATTGATAACTTAAAAAAAATGAAATAGCAGGGTTGTCAACATATGATAGTAACTTTACCTGTGATACTAAGCATAATACCCCCAAGGGAGGTCCATCCATCTTTCCCTCCCCTCCTAAAATACCGGTAGATGTATACAGGTGAAAATGCTTTCAAAACACTGCTGTCATACTTCCAAATATTAAATATGCCAATGCTTCCAATTACAAGAAACCAAAGGAGCACAATTGGGGCAAACAGCCAGCTAACTCTATCTGTACCATAGTGTTGCATGCTAAATAAACCTACTAATATTACAACAGCCACAACCACAACAACACCTGCATAATGGAAAAAAGAAAATAAGAAGTATAGAATTTACAGAATGTTGGCCAAATATTATAGAAAGAATTCAAACAGAGGATGCAAAGAATGAATAATGTCTAAGGAAGAGTAAGGAGATACCATTGCTCATGTGTGGATGGTTCACTTTGATGCCCCCAGCAGCTGAAAGAACTGCCAGAGATAGCAGATGTCACTTCAGGAAGGAGTAAAAGAAGAGTAGTTGCATTAGCATATCAATAATATCTTACACAATTTCCATGGACTAAATTGGCTAAGGTTAGGTAGTTTTAATACTGATAAAATTGGAAAATGGTAAAAGCTGCGCCATTTCAATCAGACAGTTAATGCCATCTGGAATATATACTTTCTCTCAGCTTTAATAGGTGTGGTAGCCTTACTAAACAAGTCTTCGAAGTGTCGGCATTTAGCGATAGGTATAGAATCAAAAGTTTCCAAATTTGATGGAAAAAACAGCACTTTTCAAGAATTATGAAGGGGAACAGTGAGGATGAGTTCAGCAGGTGTCTGCTGAATTTCACGGTTCTCTATCAATAACTTGCTCATGTAAAATGTATATAGTCTCTGAATACTTATCAATATAAGTTAGGGGTCCTTCATTACCTTTTTGTAATTTGCATTTAAGAATAAGACTATTAGAATATGAGCTATCCTAGGATTTTAAACAAATCCCACTTTATGAGAATAGCAGGCAAGGAAGTCCAAGTCAATTTCAGTCAATATATGGGTCATATGTATACTTCTGAAAAAGCACACCTATTTATCAATTTTAAACATCAACCATAACGAAGATATTGATGGACTGAAATTTTGAAAAATATTTCTTCCATCTATTCTTAAAGCGGTTCCACTAAGAAGTAACAAATCAAGTGGATAAGTAAATTTTCAAAAACTAATGAGTTTGACCAGAAAAGCCTAACTGAGATTTCAGAGTATAGGGGGAGCTCATCGTACCCAATTAAGAATAATTGACAGCTAAAACAATACATTAACTAAAATTCCATTGACTTTCTGATAATAACAGTGTCGATGTCTGTAGATGTCCATTTTTTTTTTTCAAATTACTTTAGCATAAAACAAACTAGAAGAAGCTAACAAAGAGTAGTCAGGCAGTTCGATCCTTCTATCCAGTCCTTGGAGGTCAAGCATGAAGGAGTAAAGCAAAATTGGACTGGAGGTCAAGCATGAAGGAGTATAAGCAAAATACCTGATATTGCCGGAGTGAGTATTCCATCACCAATGACCATACATGTACCAACCAGGACAAGAATAAGAAGTGCATTCTTCCTGGACACATGTCTCTCCAGCCATCTCTTTGTTTTAGCAGCAAATGATTTCTCATGAAATTTAGAACGACTATACGTTGTTAGCTCCTCATCAGTCCTATGTTGATTAGGAATGGTTTTTATTTTCGCATGTCTACAGAGCAATGAATATAAAGCAAATGTTCCGCCTGCATGACAAATAGGACAAGTTTGATTCTAATGGTGCCTCATGAGCATCAGAAAGCGAAAGATTCACAATCAACATTTAGAGATAGGTACACAAAAGTAGTGGTTGTATTATTGGAGAGGACTTGAATAAAGAAAGAAAAATAACAATTCAAGCCTGTGGTTCTGCATCTGGTGATGCATTAAGAAGCATTTTATTTTATCAAAATCATGTCTCAGATTGAATTATAACATAAGTACCCTCATTCACAGATATCAGCTCACCTTGACCATTGTCATTCGCTTTACACACAATAAACACGTACTTGAGGAGAGGTATAAGAGTAAGGGAGTATATAATCAAGGAAAGAGCTCCAACAATATCCTCTGGGTCTTCAATTGTCCCAGGAAATGTATTGTAGAAAACATATAAGGGAGAAGTGCCCAAGTCACCATAAACCACTCCAAGACTTTGGAATGCAAGCTGAAGAAGCAATAATGTGGAGGATTTCTATAGGAATTGAAACCATATCAGAAACTACAACTTATCCAAATAACAAAAGAACTATAAATATCATGAAAATCCCATTTATTTAAAGCAAATTGGGTTTCATAAACGCTATACTATTAAGTACCACCAGCGGAATTCAAGCCTGAAAACCAAATTATACCCTAAAACAGAGCTAGAGAAATATTAAGGAACTCCATGCCAGTTGATGATTGAAATTTGATGCAAGAAAGGGTTTTAAATCAGTTCCCTTCATGACGTAATGTTTCATTAACATGAATTAAAAGTTACTTTATTTCAATATACCTCAAAAGAAACCTTGCATCTAGAAAAAGAAAGACACAAGTAAAAAGAGAGGAACTCAAAATGGAAAATAACAGATTGAAGCATACCTTTTCCCTGTACATATTTTTAAGCCTCCCAGCTTCCTCATCCATTGGCTGATCAAGCTTCTGATCCAAATCCCACATGCTTCCCTTGTTTTCACTGTCTTCATCAATCTCAACTCTTGAAGCCATTTTCATACTGAATCAATATAATTCTCAACCTATCACTAAGTACTTAAAACTAGCTCCCTATCCACTGGATTGATGCCCACAGTACTCAAATTTCAAAATCCCAAACTGTATCAAATTTTATTTTACAGCAAATCAGCCCTAATTCCCAACCCCTAATTGTTCAAATCTAATATTCACTTGAAATCCATGCACAAGCCGGTTGAGGATGCAGCAAAATCCTGGAAATGAATTGAAACCAGAAAATATTAATCCCGATATAAAACAGAAAAAAGAAAGCCAAAATTCAAAAATTGTAACTTGGAATTTGAGAGGATCTTTAAAAGCGGAAAAGGGACCAAAACTATAGCTTAAAAGCTCGGATTAAGTGGCTGAACTCTAAACCTCAAACTATGGAAGCTGAAAATGAACCAAAAATTAAAGCTTTTGAAACATCAATTTGATGGCAACTTGCAAATATATACCAAAAATGAAGAAACATTAGGTAAATCCCAGCATCCAAATAAAGCACAGACCAGCTCCAGGGATAGATCAAATACGTCATTAAAAAAAATAAAAAAGGAAAACAGAAAAATGAATGATGTAAAGGACAGACAAAGGTTTTTCACGTTCATAACTGCAACAAAAAAAAAAAGGAAAAAAAAAAGGCTCCCAAAGGTGGGGTCAAGCCAAACATCGACCACAGGATCATCTACCACCAAGAACAAACCAAAGCAAAACCCAAAGTAAAAATCTTTAACATACTTACCCCCCCGCCTGAATCAAAACAAAAGCAAAACTGAAGTCCAAGATAAACAATAACAAAAACAACCCAAAGTCGGTTTTGCCTTGAAAAACTCTTTAACACAGATACAAGAGATTCTGTTTTCTCTTGCAGGTTGTCTGTTTACTTGTCTTTCGAAATTATGAATATAGCTAACAGTTAAAACTCTCGGCCAGCCCTTTTTTTTTTTTTCTTAGACAGAGAAAAAAGAAAGTAGTAGTGGGTTTTGATTTATGTTTGGTTCTTTTTTTTTTTTAATTATTATTCGGCTGTCTGAACACGTCTGTTACGATATTACTAAGATCTTATTTTAATTTAATTAATTAAAATTTTATAGTCCGTCAAAAATAAATTAAATTTTTTTATATGGTGATTATCTTTTTATTCTTTTTGATATCATTGGACAGAAAAAAAAAAAAAACTATCTGAGGAAGGTATTGTAACACAAATTATAAACAGTCGATGAAAATAACGTTTCATTTTAATTTCCAGGTGGGGAATTCTAATAATAATCCACTGCATCCATCTCTTTCCAACGCCTAGTAATTGATAAGAATTTCCAATGAAAAGGTAATTAAGTGATTAATTAATTAATTAATTAATTATGAATTTTTATCATTTTACAAATAAATATTTTGTTATTAAAAAAAAAAATTAAGAATCCGTTCTTCTGCTTTTGTAAGTGGTGAATGTGGCAGTCTAGTCTACAGTAAAAAGAGAAGACGAAAAAGTAAGTGTTGCGTGTCAACTCAGTGGCCAAAGCCAAATAAGAATGTCAAATCTGTGGTTACTGTTGGTAATTATTTACTGATTAGCATCCAATTCCATTCTAATCGCCCGACGACAATAGTACAGACTCTGATTAATTAATTAATTAATTAATTATCACAAAACTTTGGTATCTATTAGTAAGCAGTGAGCAGTGGGTGGATTCTCCACCTAAATAAATATATACA
Source organism: Adansonia rubrostipa (assembly GCA_038381775.1). Lineage (NCBI taxonomy): Eukaryota > Viridiplantae > Streptophyta > Magnoliopsida > Malvales > Malvaceae > Adansonia > Adansonia rubrostipa. Next base: position 4,245,682 of record JBBYHM010000007.1, on the reverse strand, counting down.
TAACTACGGATTCATATCTTTTCATCGAATATGCTTCCAAAATATTCTATTCCCAAACTACTGCTATCATAAATAGTTCATCCCCTCTTTTACGTATACACCTACACCAGGTCAAGGATTTCAAATTTCTTATATAATTAAATACAAATAAATCAAAATTATAACCCAATTAACAGATAATTAATTAGATAATTCTTATAAAAATTAATTTTCAATAACAATCAATTAAATTATAACTAATTATGAATATTATATACATATATAATCAAATATTGATGAGTGCAATTAAGAAAACTCAAAATGAATCCAAACTAAATTATCAAATTAAATTTTTAATACTTAAACTACTCCTATTTAATAACTCAAAGTAACATTGAATATTATATTATATAGATATAGATATAAATATAAATATAGATGTAATATTTTGGAAATTGCTAGGTATGATTGCTTCAACTTCATCAAGATTCTAGATTAAGAATCACTCACATAGACTAATTTCTTCGAACTCTGATGAGAACAAATAACAAAACCTTCCTTTCTTTATCAGGAAGCTGTGATCATTTGTTGATGGACGACAGTTGACAATTCTAGGAGAGAAGAGCAAGCATTTTGTGAACGCAAAGTTTTGAAACTAATGTAGGGAAAAAGAACAAAAAACAAAGCATACTTGAAGTTATCAAATATTGAAATGAAATTACTATTTTTAAAAAACCCAAAAACTTGATATATATATATATATATATATATATATATATATATATATATTGAGAGATTGTACCCACTAAAAGATTTAAACAACGCAAATATAATTGTTAAAAAAAAGGAAAACGAATAATTTGGCATACATGGCAAC
>JBBYHM010000007.1:4230533-4244246 GCA_038381775.1 Adansonia rubrostipa | reverse complement strand
TGTTATGCATGCAATAGCAATAAACGTGACGTGAAATCTTTGATCCGAGCAACAACACTGATTCCCTAGCCCCGGGGAAAGAATAGATGCATGGACTGGTAGCCCACGTTAACTGAATTCCATTTATCACGTGGCTTCTCCATCTTGTTTCCTAGCTCGATTCTTGCCCTATGTTTCCTTTTAGCTCCCATGGAAAGGATTTAGGATTATTGTTAAAGGACCCATAGGTTAAAGGATCAATACCGAGACGGGCAACTTCAGACGAGTCAAAGACTATCATTTCTGAACCAGAGGAAACGAACATAAAAATTATCTGATTTGATGAATGGAAGAATTTGAACAAAGATTAGGTAGTTGGCCGTGGTTGGTTTTATAATTGCAGGAAGCCATTGAGGTCAAACAGTCAGATCTCTGGACAATCTTTAAGTCAAAATCTCTTGTTCCATTATTTTTGGCAAACTAAGAACACCAATAATTGTCCAATCCAAAACTGCGGGGATCAACTTCTTAAATATAGACACAAATTACTTAGTTACGAAGATAGAGTCATATAACGGTCTTCCTAGGAGCTCAGGTTCAACCCAGAAAGGCCAAAAAGAAAAGGAAAACTGAAGGTATATCAATGCCTAAAGTGCCTCACATTCGTGAAAAGCAATGAAACTCCATACTTGTTACAACAGTCGACGGCATCCCCATCTCTAATGCTCCCACCAGGCTCAGCGATGACTCCGATACCACTTTCACATGCTTCTTCCACTGCATCTTTCCAAGCTGTTTATGGAACAAAAACATCGCCTATTAGCAAACAGATTATAGAGGTTTTTTGCGAATTCTTTGTCTACATCCAATTTAATCTTAGGTTGAGGAATAAAAAGACATTTGTGTATTCTTGTCGTGTTCGTCTTATTTTTTCATGTCATGTTGTGTTTTAGTAATTTTTTCCATACTATGTAATCGTATCAAATGTAATATTGCCAGGTCTACTATCCTTCCACATATACCCATTTACTTGACTAACTTATATAAGCGTAAAATATGATCTTAACAACATTGAAGTGTAAAAACTTTTCAAGGTAGGAATTACCAAATGGGAAGAATGCATCACTAGCCAATGCAGCTCCCTTGACCTCATCTCCTGCTTTCCGCACAGCAATCCTCAAACTCTCCAGACGGTTTGGCTGCCCACATCCCATACCCAACATACGGTTGCCCTGAAAAATGATGTCAAATGGGTCACAAAATCTACCGTTACAATGCTTTCCTTTTCATGGCTCTTTTGTCTAAACTTCTTCTAGAAGAGGGTGAGAACATAAATTTGCCATAAAAATCCGTGCCAACAAGGTTATTTAAGCACCATTTTTACCAGAATTTAGGATGTCCACAAAATAAAAATACAAACCTTTGCAATTACAATTGCATTGCTCTTGATATGCTTAACACATAGCCATGCAAATTCTGCATCACGAAGCTCACTATCCTGCGGCTTCTTCTCAGATACTATATTGAACTGAATATCTTGGGGGGTCAAGTCATCTGAATCCTGGGCTAACCAACCACCACCAACTTGTCGAAGTGAGAGCTTTCCTTTCTCATTCTTCTTTGCCTCAAGGATCCTTAATGTCTTGGATTTTCCACGGAGGATCTCAAGCCCCTTTTCTGTATACTTGGGAGCCACAACAATCTCATAAAACATTCGAGTTTCACCATCTGTTGGGCTTCGGAACTCTCGGATTTCCTTAGCAAGAGCCTAAAGCCAAACAATGTAAAGAATCATAATGTCCAAAAGGGTACTTTATCTTGATGTTGATGGTAGCATACAAATGAGATGATATTCGACAATCCCACTCCCAATATCTAGTAACATAATGGCAGCACAACCCCATGTAAGGATTCCAAGAAGCTTATTAGCTCACCTCATCAACTTCTACGTTGAAGGCTACAATTCCTCCAAATGCACTCACTGGATCTGCATTCACAGCCAGCCTGTAAGCCTCAAGGATATCATCACGAGAAGCTACCCCACAGGGATTTGTATGCTTTACAATAACACATGTAGGGTTCCTAAACTCGGACACACAATTCCATGCAGCATCAGCATCTAAATAGTTATTATATGACATTTCCTGCACCAAGATAAAAAGAATTAAGGATATGTCATGGAACAAAACTGACAAGTAAACATAACACAGGCTGAGACCTAAATTGGGACAAAGAAGTTGAATCAGAGTACTTCAATTTCTTAAAGGATTTTATGTCCACAACCACAGTAATAAAAAAGAACAGCAAAGAAACAACACACCCTTTGAAATAGGCAACGTTAAAATTCAATCCAGATTTGAATGATAGAAGCCAAAATTTTGTCACCACAAGACAATAATTGGAAAGGCAGAAGTTTGTTGACTGTCAAAGATTCATTATCAACTGAATTTATCAAAATTCCATAAAAAATAGTAAAAGCAAATAGTTTCTTCAATAAGTAACAGTAGGAAGGATAGTCAGGCCAGATAATTCAATAATTCATCTAATCCTTAACTTATTCACAAGAATTACCAATTCCAGAGCATAAACAATTATATGATCACAAACTAAATCCGTCTCACCTTCCCATGGTGTTGAATAGCTGTTGCAATAACACCAGCATTGACCTCAGAGAGACTCTTGTCAACATAAAATGCAGCCTTCTGATGAGGATTTTCACCATAACGAAGTGAACTTTTGAGGGATAGTGGCACCGTCAAGCTGGGAGGAAATTTATCTTCCAACAGATAAACATTTCTGTCAATCTAATTTGCAATAATTATAAGTAGCAATAGACAAACAAGTTTTTAATGAGCTTGTCACATTGCTTTTTTAAAAGAAAATTATTTTTCATTTTATTGTGATAGTATGTTTTGTTAGATCAGGCCTCAGCCGCTTTTGGCATTACAAGTCTCTTTCTTTTCTTCCAGACATCATCAAATGACTAGAGACCATCTCCACTACAATGACCCAATTTATGTTTTGAAGCTAACACATAAGAGAATACCTCCCCCAGCCTGTTTCCAGAGCCACTCTGAAACTGCAGAATCATAAGAAGCAACATGCTCAAAAGCCTTCCAAGCAAGCTTTCTGCGGAACTGTTGATCATCCTGACTGCCCTTAAGGAAATCAAGGAGTGCAGGATAATCTTGTGAATCAACAACAACCAAGACATCCTTGTGATTCTGTTTAAATGAACGTGTTATTAGCAATACAAAATAATTAAAACAAAAAATGGCTTGACCTATTGAACTTGTATGTTATGGACTGATTAAATCTTGTGCTTCAAGCACTGAACTTATAGATTGGAAATAAGCTAGAAGGTAATTCTGATTTAAGATTATAACCAACCCTAATTTTATAGCCCTCCAATTAACAAGTTGAATTACCCTTCATTACAAATGTCATTCAATTATCTATGCAGCTTTGCTTTTTTATCAACTTGTTAACAAACAAGACTATTTAGTGGAACAAATGAAAATGATAGTTAATAGAAACTTTCGGGCAAAACTACTAACTCACTAACAATTACCTTTGCAGCAGCTCTAATCATGGCAGGGCCACCAATATCAATATTCTCTATGCCATCTTCAAAGTCAATTCCTCCAGTGGAAGTAACTTTATCATAAAAAGGATACAAGTTCACAACCACCACATCAAATGTACCTGAACAGAAATTATTTTAGCTGAACGACACTAGAAAGAAAAAGCAAAGCATGATAAAATACTGGGATAAAAAGGACCTTCTTCATAAAAGAGTTTCACAGAAAGTATAAAACTCACCAATTCCATGTTTGTTAAGAGCTTCCATGTGATGTTTTTGGTCTCTTCTAGCAAGAATACCACCATATATGCTGGGATGCAATGTTTTCACACGACCATCGAGCTGTAAAAGACAATACAGTTAAATCTCCAAACTCAAACAGCTTTAAAGCTGAAATCAACCACTAATAGAAGGCATACTAGTGTAGAAATCAAATCATAAGGGAAGTACAGTCATCAATTATTAATATAGAAGATAAGTGGGCTTTGACAATTATTCTTGCGCAAGTCTTTTTAATCTCATTTTTCCAATGAAAAATTTATAGCAAAACAGATAAAAAACATGCTCGAGTAGCAGTAAAAAACCTTCATATACAATCATTGAGGATGTCAAAATCACTTCAGTAATTCAGTCTGATTCAGTTTCTCACCTTAAATAGTCCTAGAGAGTCTAATAAAGGACGTGAAATGTGAAACCCAAAAAAGAGAGAGAAAGAGAGTGAGGGATATAAGCAGGACAGCCAGCACAAAATAAGAATCAGATTACCATCTCAGGGAAACAAGTTAGCTGCTCCACTTTGGTTACAGAGACACCAGCATTTTCTAAGGCGGATGCAGTACCTCCAGTTGAAACAATTGTGTACCTATAGTTTCCAAAGAAGCAAGCTCAAAACAAATAGGCTTCAAAACTGCTGCTTTTACATTTTATACTGATAGTAATCACACAGACCCTAACAACTCCAAATAAAAAAAGTTTTCTTGAACAGAAGTAAATATGCAAAAGGATGCCATAATTATGTCATTTTTTTTACGCATCATGTTGATTGTCTCGAAGGGTTTCTTTCTCATTCCCTCTAGCACTCTTCAATGGTCAATATTAAAGGGGTTTGTTCAAAAAAAAAAAAAAAAGAGAACGAAGATTAAGCAACAACAGCCCATAGGAAACGATGAAATAAATTATAAAAATATACACAAAAAAAAAAAGTGGCGGTCATTTACCCTAATTCTTGAAGACCAGTGCCAAGAAAGGCCAAATCCTTCTTGTCTGATAAAGATATCAGTGCTTGCTTATTGCCTGACAGGATGCAGAAAAAGACATCAAAACCTACCATTTTTTTTTTTCAAAAAACAAAAGAGAGGAACAATGTTTAAAAAATAATAATAAGAGGGAAAAGAGGAAGGTAAGAATAGTAGTACCAGGGGCAAAGGATTGAGATTGGGGTTCAGGAACAGCGAGGTTTTGACATTCAGCCATAATGGATCTGTTTGAAAAAGCGTTGCAGGAACGTAGCGAGAGAAAATGAAAGCGAGCGCAGGCAATCGAAGGAGAAGAAGTGAAAATGTTCCTACGAAAGGCACGGCGTATGTTGTTGAAAGTGCGCACCGTACTAGTGGTGGTGGCGGCGGCACTAGAAGAAGAAGAAGAAGAAGCGGCCGCCCGCAACATATCTTTTGTCTGTCTCGGTATATATGACTGTCACTCTTATCTTTTATGTCCCACTCCCACGCTGCGCACCATCTCCGCTCCGCCTTGGACCTGCCAGTATTTTGTATTTATAAAGATTCCGACTCAATTCATCAAACATAAGAAGCATCTTTCAGTTTTAATAATACTCCTACGCTAATCTAATATATTGTATAAATTTATAGAACTTAAAATCTTGGGAAAAATAATTAATAAATGCAAATAATTTAAATTATTAATATGTGAATTATCGAAAAAAAATTGTTATGTATTATTTATTTAATTATTTTGATTTAATTTAATTTAATATTAAATTTTTTTATATAATTAATGATATTTATTTCCCTTTATATAAACCATTTCTTTTTATTTACATTTTACATATTCTAAATAAAAAAATTTTAATTTTCTTTCCATATTTTATAAAAAATATTAAATTAAATTAAATTATCAGACTACTATAAGTAGAGGTCTTTTACCAAAGGTAAAAAAAATGGTTTTATACTCTAATTAATTTCATAAAATTAATTTAATATTATTTAAATTCAATTATAAAAATAAATCAACTTCAAACATTAAACAATCGGCCACAATAATTTTAATAATTAAATATAAGCAAATATTTTAATTAATTTTCAAACAAAAAAATTACTGCAAAATTCTTATTGTAATATTTCTTTTCCTTTTATAATCAAATATAATTTATACTAAATATCATATCCGTAGATTGCACGGATTTGTATACATTTTATATTTTAAATTACATTATTATTCTTATTATTATTATTATCAATAATGAAATCACATTTTGAAGAATAGTTAAATAAAAATTCATAACATTAAAGATGAATTTAAGTGAGATATAATGAGAGATTATTAAACTCGTATTACTTAAATTTTTTTGATATAGCTGTTTGAGTTATGTGTAAAATTCTATTATCAATGGCTATTATTATCAACAAATCAATTTTAATAATTAATTAATATTATAGGATTAATAATCAAATCACATTATTAAGATTAATTAAAATAGCATTCATATTACTTGAATTTAGTCTCAATCCAACTTTTTTAGTTACGTGTAAATGATATTCATGATGAATTGATTAATTACAATAATTAAAAGTTCTATTTTTAAGTTTAAGTGAATAAATTTTGATTATTATAAACATGAAACTCATAATTTTTATTAGTATAAATATGAAACTCATATTTTTTAAATTTATTCACAATTGAAATTTTTGAGTGACATGCACGTAAGTAACATTAATGATGAATTAAATAATTTTAATTATTGTAAATTTTATTTATTAAACGAAAGCACGTACATATTCTTTTATTTTCAATTGATGTCATTTATTAATTAATAATACATTAATAAAGTTAATCTTGTTTATTAATGAATTTTAATTATTAAAATATCTTAATTATGACAGTATTAAAATTATAGGATAAATGTTACACTATTTAAAATATCATTCATGGCACACTTAATAATTCGAATCAATTTTACTATATTAAAATAGATTTAAACTCCTTGTTCCAATATTTATGTAGGTTTTCTTTTATCTTATATAAATATTAATTCCAATAATTAAAATATAAAAATATTTAATTAATTTTAAATAAAGAATTACTGCAAAATCCTTATTGTAATTTTTTTTCCTTTTTAAGATCAAATACAGTCTATATTTTAATTCCTTATTGTAATATTTGTGTCAGTTTTGTTTTAAGATGGTTTTCTTTTTTTTTTTTTCAGGTCTTTTATCTCTTTTTTATTTGACGAGACTTCATGATTTTATTTAATTTTGAAAATAAATTGATAAAAGTTATGTTATCCAGATTGAAATAAATATTAGATACGAATATATATTTAAGTATGATAAATTTTTAAAATTTTTCATATACTTAGAGAATTATACCCTATACCCTTGTTAAAATATGTTTTAGATATAGATATTGAATACAAATACTTTAGATTATTGATAAATTTAAAACTTATTTTCTAAATAAGTTTGTTATAGTATAAATATATTATTGAAATTTATAGAATTCATTATTTGACAAAATTATCTAGTTCTTTTTTAAATTAAAAATCTTAATTTCTTTACTTTCTTAAATTTTTTTATCACTTTATTAGATTTTCTTAAAATTAAAAATACACATATCACTTATTATATTATTTTTAAATTCAAAAGATTCTAATCAATTTAAAAATTTTCTATACATCCTATATATTAGCATCTAGTAAGTTTATAAATAGTAATGTCACATGACCAAAAAATTCACATAAAAAATAAAAAAATTGATGATTCATTGGCACCTTAAATTAAAAAAAAAAAAGATTTGATTTGAACTTATATTTTAAATATATATTTTTGTATATGTGTATATAAACTAATTGAATAAATTTGATGAATATATACATTTTATATATATTAAATATTGAAGACTTTGATATAAATTTGAAAATAATACCAATAAGTGTATATATATATACATATTTAAATAATAACATTAATTCGTACATTGCATGAGTCACACACTAATTATCCTGTATATTGATGGTGTAATAAAAAAGTTTCATAAGTGAAGTTTGTAAGATGATACTTGTCTCGTATAATATATTTTAAAAAATAAAAATAAATAAATAAAATAGGGTCACTTCACTAATATGCTTATGAAGGTTTTTTTTATTTCACTGTTGATATATAAAATAATTATTCTTAATTTTATTCCATCCTTTATTACTTTCTCTTCTTATCCCTTTTTAAGAAAAAGAAAATAGTAGGAAAAAAAAAAAAGGATCAAAAGTGCCCATGGCTCGGATCAAAAGTTTTTTTAAATTTTTCTTTAAGTTTGAATCGAGTTTGACTTAATCAAAAAAAATTAAATTATTATTTAAGTATTAATAAAATAAAAAATTATATTAATATATATTTATAATTAAATTTATATAAAAATATTTTTTATTTTTAAATAATAATTTAAATTTAATCAAATCAATTTAAATAAAAAATTTATGTCTAAAACTCATACTTAAATAGATAATCCAATCCATAAATCGTAAACAAGTGTAGGGTGGACTAGGAAAGTACCTTTTCCTCTTATTTTACCGCCGTTCTTAATTTTTCATTTTTCACATTGCCTCCCTCAACAATTTTTTATCTTTCATTTCTAGAGGTGATGTCAAAGAGATATTTTTTAAATTTATAAGATTATTTTTATCTAGCAATATTGAAAGAGAGAATTTCAAAAAAAAATAGATTGATAATTATTAAAAAAAAATGAAACTGGAAAAAAATTTCAGAGAAAGAAATAATAATTATTAAAATTATTAATAAAGAGATTGTAATTATCTTTTTACTTTTATTTTTATTTGCTGCTTGCTATTATTTTCTTAAAAAACAAACAGTGGGGTTGACTAACTTGTGTAAAGAATTTTTTATCTTATTAATTATTTTTATTTTATTTTTAAATGACATATTTAAAGAATTGGTTTACACATTGATTCATGGATTAATTTAAAATTCATACCGAATTTGCTAAAAAATAAAATAAAATAAAATATATTTTATTAATTATTTTTTTTAATTTTAGAAGTGTATTTAAAAAGATTAATCTACATGTTAACTTGAAGGTTAGTTTAAGATTGATACTCGAGTGATCGGTGAAAAAAATTTAAAATTATTTATTTTAATAATTATTTTAATTTTATTTTTAAATTATGTATTTAAAGTGATTGATCCATACATTGACTCATAGATCAATTTAAAATCCATATCAAATTTAAATAAATAAATATTATTTAATAAAATATAAAAAATTTAAAAAATATCATTGATTATTTTATTTTAAATAATGTGTTTAAAATAATAGATTTACTTATAACTCCAAATCAATTAAAATTCATATATAATTATAAATATATTTATTATTTAATAAAATTTAATTTATAATTAATTTTTGATCAATAATAATTAAAATTTATAAGATAAAAATAATCTCCCAGCAAAGTGAGATATATATACACACACACACACACACATATATATATATATATATAATTGTAGGCTACGTAGAAAAAAAAAAAAAATCAAATTCCCCTTCTTTCTTCCTTTGTTCTTATTTTTGCTCCCAAGACCTTATTATTAACCGCTTGTTTAACTGAAAATAGTACAAGTAAAATCTCGAAGATTTGGAATTCTAACAATGATAATAAAAAAAAAATTACAGAAGATTATAACTGCAATCTTCAGAAACAGAAAAACTTATGAAATGGCTACAACAAAAGAATACACATTACATAATTTTACAAATGGCAAATCTCTTACAAAGCCAAGCCCTAAAACATCATTCATTTACAAAGCTACTATGGCAGCATCCCCTAAACACCAGAATCAATCAAGAAAAATTACACTGATACTAAAAGGAAAAAAGAAAGAAAGAAAGAATTTGTTAGTATCTTTAAGATGGTATATCAAGTAGCTCAGGTAGTGAAATTCTTTAATGTCCTTGAAACCAATCTCAGTCCCCACTTTCTGCAAAATAACAAATACAATAAATAAAACTTTCTAAGTTAAAAAAAAAAAAAAAAAAAAAAAAAACCTTTTCGGGTGAAAAAAAAAAAAAAAAAAAAAACGTTGATTCTTTTGGATCTCAAGAGTTGGGACTGCAAATTGCTTTTCTTGACCTCATTCAACTAGTGTGGAACTTTGAACCACTATCGTTGCATTCAAATCTCTCGCAGCCCTTAATTAATTTCAGCTCCAAAATATTAAATGCTTGAAAATGTTTACTAAAAAATATAAATAAAAGGGCGTGGATGCTTATTTACTAAGTTTATTGACGACAACAATCAATTACTGAACCCAAAAGACTTCAATCACCTTCGTTAGACTAGTTTTATAATGCCACCTAACGAAAGGCATGTTTGAAATGCAGCTATTTTGATGTCATGCCATGCAACTGAGGGGATCCGACATTAGGTTGGTCCTGAAATATGAGCAAAGTTGTAAGAAACCACGGAAATAAAATGCCAGGAAATTCCAAACAGCAACTTGAGTACCATGTCTTGTAAACCATCCTGAATGTCATAACCAGGAATAGGTCTGAAGTGTAACTGTCCCTGTGAAGGCACGGTAGGTGCATCATCAGTTAACAAGCTTAACTAGCTTATACAGACACAAATGATAATCTGAGGAGAGCTCAATACAAAGGAACCATACTTTTAATGGTATGGCCCAGGAAGCATGAAAATCCCTCAACACCATCATTATCCATATAAACGGCAAAGTTCTCACAAATCACATAACAAAAACCATACCATCCCATTCGTTCTTTGTTGAGTAACGTGATGAGCGTCATGTGGTGGGCCTACAGAGTTCAACTGTCCCTGCAACAGAAATGCAATCATACTGTTTAATAATTGTGCCAAAGACAACATAAACCAATATGCTTGTTAAACCGTATGCATTATATCCTATGCTGATTATTAGACTTCCATTACAACCAAATAAATTTCAGATTTTATATGTTTAACTATTTTTAAATAAGCTTATTGGTGAAATCCTTGGTCAATAACTAAATAATCATATAAGGAAAACCTTCCAGGGCAAGGGGAGAATGTCATACCATTCCTTGCATAAGTTGCTGAGTGCTAAAATAGCTATCGAGAGCTGGAGTTCTTGAATTTAGTTGCTCCTATAAAAACAGCCTAAGAATTTTAGTAAAACTAACCATGTGGTAAACCTGCTACGAGTTTTCTTTTCCATATTATGGTCACTGTCTGTAAGACTAAATCATACCATACTATGAATGCTCTGTTGCGACTCATAAGAACATTCAAGACTTGGCACTCGTATATTTGATTGACCCTGCAGAAATTATGGAATCAAAATTGCTTTACAATAAAACTAAGCATAATTTTTTTTTAAGGAATATTAAAAGTACGTTAAAACAGGAAAACAACCACTACTAACCACTTGTTGCCAGCTGTTGCGCATCCCAGAGTTTGAGATCTCTGTTTCTGGATGTCCCTAAAACATATAAAACAGCTACGATAAAAATTGAAGAGCTTTGATGAAAAAAAAGATAGAAAATAACTCCCTGACCTGTCTTTTATGGGACGGCTTAATCCTTTTTACTGCCTTGGTAGTGCTGCTATTTTGGTTCACTTCTTCAAAGTGATGGGGGCCTTGAGTTTGCAGTGATGTTGGTCCTGTTACACTCCGAATTGAGTAATTGACACTCTCGCATTTTCTCAATGCTTCTTCCAGAGCATTGAATACAATATTATAACTCTCTTGAGATAGAGATCCCTCATCACCCAATTTAAAGGCCCGTTGGCAAAGAGCATTATAACGTTGCAATCTAGTCTCAAGAACATCTGACTGCTTTCCTGTTGTTTGTCTATTCTTTGCATCCTTTGTCCAACGTTTCAATATAAGCTGTGAGGGGATGCCTTGTAACCCAGACAACTGTAGAATAATCAGTATATGTCGACAAGGAAAACCGTTAAATTCAAAACCACGACATAAACAAGATATATCCAATGTCGTATCATTCCACACCACAATGAAATCTTGATTTTTTTCAAAGTCTTGAACCTTAAAAGTTCTAGCGCCTCCCTCTTCACTTTCTTTCCTTGGATGACAAGCAATTCCTCCCAAAACCTCAACCTGGAATTTTTTAAATATTGCATGTGTGTACAAAGTTGCCATCTGTTTTTCAAAAAGTGACGGAGATTTCAATCCAGGTGGTTTATGCCAAGTTTCAAAATCAGCTTTAGCTTCCTCTTCAGATTTCTCTTGCAAAATTGTTCTATACTGATCTAAGAACTCTTTAAACATGGTTTTCCTTTGCAGATATTTGTCAAAGAGAGAGCTTACACTGTCTGATCGTTGCACTCTAGATATCCCTGCAAGAAATATGCCTCTCATATAGGTTGGTACCCATTGTTGACGATCTTCATATAATGATCGAAACCAGATGTCATTTCTTAAATTGAGGCCATCAACCAATTCCCACCATTTCTTTTCAAACTGTTCAGCCATATAAGATTTAAAGATGCATTCATTAAATTTGGTCATGAAATTGTCATGCTGCCCTAGGACATAACTAAGCTTCTCAGGTATCTTGCTCAATATATGCCACAAGCAAAAACAATGACGGGTATCAGGGAAGACCTCTATTACAGCTTCTTTCAATGCTTTGTCGTGATCAGTTAGTATCACTTTCGGAGCATGTCCACCCATTGCTCTAAGCCATGCCCGCATAAGCCAGACATACGTTAATTTAGTTTCATCAGCAACTAATGCACAACCAAGTAACAAAAACTGAAGGTGATGATTTACACCAATAACGGGGACGCATGGTAGTTTATATCCATTCTTTATATATGTGGTGTCAAAAAAAATCACATCATCGAAATAGCCATAATCAAGCCTTGCTTTGGCATCAATCCAAAACACGTTTCTCAAGCGCTGCTCTTCATTGAGATCCACAGCGTAAAAGAAGTTAGGATTTTCATCTTGCATATGTAGAAAATGATCAAGCAAAACTTGAACATCCCCCTCCTCTAAACCCAAGATTTGACAGCTATGTAATCCATTTGAGTCACCGCCCTTATGATTCTCAAGTCTCTTCTGCCCACCTAACTGTCTAGACATGGAAACATGCATTTTCTTAGTTCTTCCAGGGATAGCCAGCAATGTATGGGCATTACTGGTACCTAGACCTAAATGCCTATGACCTCTGGAACAATATGCTTGGTCTGGGAATGTATCATGGTTATGCTCCTTAATGAAACTCCGAACAATCCACCTTCCATCTTGCCTTCTCTTAACATGCATGCCAGCTTTGCAGTCTGTTTTCGACCATGATCGGTTAACTCTGCGTCTTTTCTTCTTGACAGGAATGGTTGGTGCAATATGTGCAGTTGGAACAGGTTCAAGAGTCTCCACTCCACCAGAATCTGGGTCATTGCCATATCTCGTACATACAAATTTTGCATCAATAAACTTTCCAGATATTCTTGAACGACGGCTAGCTTTTATTATAGTAGAAAAGCCAACAGATTTGGCATATTGTTTGTAGAACGAAAATGCCTCTTCTTTCGATTCAAATTCCATTCCATCATGAACAGCGCAAGCAGCACGCATAGCATCTAACGCTGCAGTCCCAGCATTTTCCTTGTGAAATCCAGTACTGTTAATCGAAATGACACCTGATCTGCCTCTGTCATCACCACTATCCGTCATACTAATGTTCAATTCCTTATGATACCGTGCAGAAGGGCATGGGAGGCATTAATTAATCTTTTCTTAAACGCAAAGTGCAATAGAGAGACAATCCACATGTTAGATTCCACTTCAACGAGGAAGATATAGAAACAAGTAATGAAAGTAAAGTCCACTAATCAACAACAACAACAGCAACAACAACAACAACAACAACAACAACAACAA
>JBBYHM010000007.1:4210672-4228794 GCA_038381775.1 Adansonia rubrostipa | reverse complement strand
CGTGTTGTTCTATATATCATACGCAAATGCCTGAAGAGGCAGTGGAAAAGATGAGATTATATATATATATATATATACATGTAATACGCACATGCATGCAGCAGAGCGACCAAAGTTTTTTAAAACCTAAGATCTTGGTCTCACTTTGACCAGATAAAGAAATCCACTTTGGTATATCAATGTTTGAATTGTTAATATATTCTACAAATTATATATTAATACAGGCTAGTACTGGGTGCATCTTTTTGCGTGCAATTATATACATCTATTAATCGCGAAAGCAATATATAAATTTACAAGTTCAAGATGAGTAAATTAAATTAATTTTTTTTTAAATAGTGCTCAAAAGCTAAGAACACTTCTGAGTTTTTGGGCGTCAGTGGATGTATGTACCGGAAAAATTCCAAAATAAAATAAAATAAATAATCAAATATTACTTCTTTCTTTCCCTCTTTTATTCTACATATATATGTAGCCACCATGTGAATGTCCCTCGTCCCCCGGCGCTTGGCCATGGCAGTAGTCTTTGATGGGTTTTTGAGTTTGAGTCGTGCCGTGTGTCTGTCGTCTTCACACTTTACAAACACTGTATTTGTTAACTCGGCAGTGCGGCCAACTTCTTCTTCTTCTTCAGCGCAATTCATTAATATATCATTCAACGAAATTGGGTTATCCTTAGTTCCAATTATCAATAACATTTTACTATAAAACATAGGAGGTAAGTCAGAATTGGACCCCACATGAATTAACTTCAATAATATAACAACTGGGGAGTTTGGTGATTTCAACTCATCTTTCATGTCATGTGATATGATGTGGTTTAAGTCAAATTTATAACTTTTTTTTGTCTGACTATAAATATCTAAATTCATATATATAAATAATAAAAATACAAAGCATAAGCAGTAGTATAGACTATTTCTGCACTGCCTATAATATGCATGAAGCATCACCATGCCAATGCCCACTGGCCGCGGCCTTCCTTTCCTTCCATCAAATTAATCAAAGTAACTAACTGCCTGCCCTTCCTTGGCCTTCGTAGGTTCATCCTTAATTTATAAGCTAGCTGTTAATCGTGCACGCAAGCAAACCCGAGGACGTGAACCAAAATCTAAATCCTCATGATCTTCTTCTTCTATTGCTTAATTATTGGACTTCTTTCGATTCTACTGATCAGTCTGTCACACACACATCAGCCAGTATAATCATTACAAACTGATTAATCGTTTATTAGTATTATATCCCTGTCTGAGACTCTGTTCGCAGATACTAAAAAACTTAAAAGACCGAAAACACATAGAGGTGTTGGAAACCAGCCAAATTCACATTTCGCACCTTTGGCTTTGGGCTTTGCATGAAAATAAACTACTTCAAAAAATTATCGATTCTTCAATTTTAATAAGCAAAACCCTTCACCTCCACTCTCCCCGTAGGAGCGTGATTAATTGCACTTCCCCACTCCTCTGAAGTGCACGTATCTTATGTACATGTTCCACTTTCAGAACCTACATCCACATGATCCCCCCCTCGCGTCCCTCGCTCTCACCTCCTCTTGTTTCTTTCATTTTAGTTCTTCCCCCACAAAATCAGCAACACCCTCCCACTCGTAGCAACAAAGAAAGAGAAGCACAAATAATATTTGCACACATGTGGCTTCTTTGGTGGCCAAGAAACACCTGCACCACTAAAAGCGGTAACGATAGATCATCAGGTGCAACGGCGAGCACCACCGCCACCACTAGAGCCACGACTGTTAGAACCTCAGTGGGGAAAAAAAATCGAACGCCAAGTTGCTGTTCTGCATGTCTAGCAAGGATTGCGAGGAAGGTGAAGAAACAGAGCAAAGAGATGGTACGCTGTGCAGGAGCAAGTAGGCAGCGAAGTTCATTCCATTGCCACTACGACCCATTCAGCTATTCTCTCAACTTTGATAGAAGCAGCTGTGGGAGCGCGGTAGATGATGAAGATTACTATCAGTTCTATGCATTCCATTCAAGGTTTGTGGCAAACCCAAGAATGCCAGCTTGCTCAACCAACAAGCTACCTGCTGCTGCTGCTTCTCATACTCATTCTACCTAATTTGCTTTTCTATTTCTTTGCTTTCATTACTATTGTTATTTATTGTAATGTTTGTGATCAAACAAAGAGAAGGATTAGGAAAACTGTAATTTGTATTTTATTTTAGTTTCAGTGGGTCGGCAGCAAAGATATACGTTTATTTATGGGGGAATGCAGTATGAAATCTTTAGTTTAAACTCAACTAAAAGTAAAACTGGAAAACAATGGAGCTGCCCTTGGCCTTTGCTTTGCTTGGATCTCATTTATTTTGCTCAACTTTGATGATAGAAAAGGAAGATGAGATTGTTTGCATAATTGAATATGATCTAAACAACCCTCGTAGTTAAAATTAACCAAGTCATGTGCTATATACCAACGATCCATGCCTACACTAATGATTACTTTATGCCACCATATGATAAACTCCAATTATTTCACATTCAGGAGGATATATTTTACTGTTATGAAACAAAAAAATGGCACAAACTAAGATAGTTTGAAAATAATATACGCCACAGAAACTTACAGCAGCAACATGAAAGAAACTTTCCTCCAAATTATATCACCAGGTTGGATCCGCCGAATGAACGTCATTATGCAGATAAAAATTTTCACTGTTTGCTCTGCAAATAATAGCCAGCTCACAAACTGGAGGCAAGACTACAAAAGAAGCAATGGCAAGCATATAGCACTATATATTTCATTTCCTCTAGCAGAAACTTTACACTAGAGATGTCCTAAATGATCCTATATACACTAGCTAATCAATCATTGCATCATGCCTACAAAAATTCGAACACATCAAAGAATAATTATTTTCACTCTTTACTCCTGTATAACAGCTATGGTTTATGGTCACTCACAGGATGATCTGACACGGTGCCTTCTGATGATATTTCCTCTACCTCAAGCCATTCAAAGCGAGAAGGATCAGATTGAGTCTTGCTAGAATTCCCACTAGCAGGCTCATCTTGTTCCTCCGGGTGATGATCTTGTACATCAATGGGAGGGCTCTGTTTAGCCTTCCCTTTGTCAGACAAACCTTGTGAATCTGGATATCCTCCTTCATTAACAGATTTTGGCAGTGGAAGCTTGCTGTCGAGTAAGGTAGAGTTTGTTGTGCCAGAAGTTGACGACAAGTGTGGGCCTGGAGCAACACAAGATGCTACCAGTTGAAGCACTTCAGGGGAGGGGGATAATCCCATGCTTGGTTTCTTTGGTGGAACTAGATGTGCTGATGAAGATGAGGGATTCATCATACTTGAGTTAAGAGGAGGCAGGTTGAGATCAGATTCAATCCAAGGAAGCCCTGCACTTCCAGTTATTGATTGCGGAAGCAGTTGAAATGGTGGGGCCAATGGAATTGAGCATGCTGGAGGGAGGCTATTATTTCCAGCTGTGTCTGGTAGGACCTGCTCGAAAAAATGCAACTTACGCTTCTTTTTCTTCTTTAGAGTATATCTTGGATCCTTTGGTTGAGGAGGAGGAGGCCCTGGTACCACAAATGGGGGAATGGTTGGCTTATCTTCTCCATACAGTAAACGAACTGACTGAGCAATTGCTGAGACAGTGGGTGGTAGATCAGGATCTGGTGGCTTGGCAGGAGCAGTAACAGCTTCGCGAAGCCAGTGAGGTAACTTGTTATTGGAAGAACCATTTCCAACAATTTCTTTTGCCCTTGAATGGGGAAGGTTCAGCACTTTATCGGGATTGGATAGAAATCCGGAGCTGGAAGATTCACCACTTCCCCTGTTATTGCGGGAATCACGTAAACTATGAAGCGATCTATGAAGAAGACTAGGCAACTTCCCATACTTCACTGAACCATAATCATCCTCCTTCCTTTGCAAATCAAAGCCACTGGAGCAATTCAGACTTGAACCCAAGTTGCTGGCTCCAAAAGAATTAAGAAGAAAAGGTCTATCACTAGGTACATTTGAAGATGGGCCTGGCCTCTCAGAGGGTCCAGCAATAGACTCCCCAGAAAAGTTTGCGGGAAATTTGTCGGGATTCCATGTAGGAATCGGAGGAAGATAATCATTTTGCATACCAATTTGCTCTGGTGGCTCAAAGTGAGGCAGGCTGGAAGCTAGAGCACCGAAACCCAATTTCATTTCTGTCAGATGCGTTTGAAATTTTGATGGAGCAATAAATCTACTACCCTGCAATGCCCGTGTCATCATCCCATCAGGAATGCTTGGAAACAAGGAAGAAGTTTGGCTAGTTTTTGTTGGCTTGGTGAATTTCGGAACTGGAAAAGCTGGCCCGTCCAAAATTTTTAGTTGTTCCTCCTCCCACCTAGCTGCCAAATCTTCTGAAGTTTTATACTTTGAAAATTTTAGCCTGGGATCTCTAAGCATGGTATCCCAATTCCCTTGTCCATGTCTACGAACACCAATCCAGAGAAAATCGAGTTCATCCTCTGACCAGCCCTCTACCTTTGATTTCTTTTTATACAAATTCCCAGATCCAGTTCTCATCATAATATTTTCAAGCACCCTCCTATGGTTTTCAGGGAAAGAAGAAATGGATGGTAACTGACCCAAACCCAATGTTGGAGGCATGTCTCTCTCTTGTTGACTATACCTAGGCAATTCCTGTGGAGGGAACTTCAAATTGGGCAGCAATGCAATTGTTGGAAGGTCTTGCATGGACTCATTTACAGCATCAAGCCTACCCCCTAAGGATAAGCTAGGTAATAGATCATGATGTGACGTGGTCATGCTTTTGGTAGGAAGGGGGAATCGGGGCAGCAATTTCTCATCGAAAGGTAAATTTGGCAGCAACATCTTTTCCCGAAAATCAGAAAAACTAGCACCAGAACTTTCTAATTGATCGGATGCATTTCCTTGTGGAACAGCAGGAGGGTACTACAAAGAAACAAGTCCCGTCATTGCTACTTCCATGGACCAGGAAGCTATGTATTTGACAACTAAAAAAACAAAAAGGAGAGAAAGAGAGAGTTACCATGCTAAATGGGAGCCAACTATTTTGGCTTCCATTTTTAAGACATTGTAAAACTTCTGGTGACTTATCTTGCAATTTATATTTGTCCAGGATAGTCTCCTGACCTTGAGCTTCTTTCCCAGTTGAAAGTCCAGTAGTTGGAGCTAAATTGAAGGGAAATTCTGGTCCAGTTCCTGGCCTGCTCTGCTTGCCATTTGATCTCGAGAAGTTCCTACGATACAAGTCTAACTGATTAGCATTGGAAGCACAAAGCCCAAGAACTGGCAACAAGTTGTTGATTGGTAGTGAGTTGGTATAGCTTGTGCCCTCATGATTGTTACTAGGAAGGATTTTGTCAGGAGAAGACTGATGAAAAGGGTTAACAGAAAGATCCAATTGACCACTTATTTTATGTTTTGACAACTTTCCTAGCCCTAAATTCAATTCAGCCTGGCTCTTTGGTTCATCTGGTGATCGAGCAAGTTTATTACCCTCCGAGTCAATTACCGAACGCTTCTCTTTATCTGGCTTTTGAACTGATTGATTAACATGATCCCCATCTCTGTCATTCATGGAAGGACACTGAGCTACTGACCCTAGTCCAGGAAATCCCTCACTCATACGCAATTCTTCAATTGTATTCCTCCTAGCAAGCCGTTCTTTTTGTCGAGCACGTAGTTTGGTACTGTCCAAAAAGGATTCCAAAATAAATTAATGCATCCATGATGTCAAATACTTAAGAATCTATTCTACTAATTTAATTGAGAAAGTTTAACCCAAATTGTTTCCCGAAAGTAAAAGATTGAGTGTAGGAAAAACTGCCAAATCATTGAAAGTCTGCCCATTAGGAGCAAATGTATATTCATCTGCTAATGTACAACAGTTTAGCCCCAATAAATTCATGATAGAAATTCATTACCTGATTTAACAATGTAACAGCTAACCATACAATTGAATTATTGCCAGTGAAGCAATTTTAAAAATTAATATATATTTGACCGGCATCTCAACAGGAAATTAAACAAGTGAAATTCTTGGAAAGAATCAACTTACTACTTCAACTTAAGAGCTCGTCCCGCTGGTGTATAATCGCGCTCTGGCTCTGCTTCTGGTTCCCTTTCTTCTTCACCACCACTCTGCTTTTTAACAGAATAACAAGTTGCAAACACCATGAATAAGCAGTACAAGAACTAATGTTAGCTTAATTAGAAGTCACAGGCTACTAAGCAAACATGTGCATGTGGAAAAATGCAAGTACATCCATATGTTTTGAAAACGTTCTAAAAATTATCAAAATGAGAAAAGCCCGTTGTACATACATTCTAATGCAGAAAGCAAAAGGAACTACCTCACTCATAGTTTCATTGGGATGCGGAGCATATGCTTCTCTATACGAAACAGCTTTCCTCTGTCGCTTCCCTCTACCAAGGGCTGCTTCCTCCTCGCTTTGATATTTCTCCCACCTGTTACCCAGTCAATGAAGCAAGAACGTTTAACACAAGGAGTCCAAAAAAAAAATTCAACTGCCAAGTTTGTGACATTCATTATGTTAACTAGTTTTTTTCTTATTTCCTCTAACAAAAGTGCAATGACTTTAATGTTCGAATAATTTCAACTAGATTTAGTTAAATTTTTATTTCCTCCAACAAAAGTTCATTTGAATTTAATCTTCAAATCATGCATGACACATTTAACTAGATTCAATACTTATGGATATATTATCTGAATAATATATAACTATAATTTATTCAAAAGTAGATAGCATATGCTGATTAGGTTGTTTCAAATTTAGTATACAAGATTTTCACAGATTCAAATCAAATGCATTGATTGGTTTCTAAGAAATGCAGTTAGAAACGTGAGATGTAAGAGTTGCTATCCTCACATAGAAAATAAGTTGACCTCCACTCATTATTCTATTTCACCACCCATTCTGTGGAATAGCATTTATTTATTTCTGAACAGCACCACCACAATAATTCATTTCTCATGCAGGTGTTGTTTCATTCAAATACAATGGCCAGTCCCGAATTATGCACCATGTACAGCTATCAATATCATCTCACACATAAGCTTCTCCGGACTCAAAGAATCACAACTATCTCCAAAGCCAAAAATGAAGATAGCAGGACAAAGTGCTGGATATATAAAAGATCATAACTTCATTTTCCCAAACCAGATTTGGTGGCAAAATTTACAGATTTCCAGGTGCAAAGCTGTCAAGATTTCCTAGCACCAACGATACCAAAGAAACTGCCAATAACTGCTAAAATCTCAATATATAATAGGAAATTTCAATCGCCCAAAACCAGAAATCACAATTCACAATAATAGAAAAGCTCAAACAATCCAAAACTCCTAGAAACAACAGAGGTACTTAAATATATATACCCTACTTTGATACTTCCTTACCCTAACATAAAAAAATGCCAAATGTACCCCTAAATTCCTCAATAATTCTTTAGATACTATAAATTATAATTGAACAAAAATTATATATTTGAGATAAATAAAACTAGTCTCTTTACAGTTTAATCCATCTATAAGCAGGTTCTTGTACAGCATTAAGCAGTCTAAACCTGCCCTTGCCCACCTCCAGGTCAGTGCAGGCAATGAGAGCCAGAACTACTCTGACGACATTTTGGGATAAACGAAAAGGTTTGCATCTTGTGTAGCTCAGTGATTTAACAATGCCATTCCTATAATTGAAAGAACAGGAGGGAAAAATAAAAGATATTTTATCAATTTTAACACCCTGGTGGAATGCTTCGAAATCCTCGTAAATTCAACAAACTCAAATTCCTTGCTGTTGACCTCATTCCATAACACTAGTCAATGCATAAATTTAATCATATTCTCAACTATTCTAATGGGTTTTTCAAATGCATCAAAAACTTAGATCTTCCTCTGCATTAAAACGTAAAGAACCTTTAGTTCAACATTTTTTTCACAAAGAAGAAACGGAGGGGAAAAGAGAAAAAGATCTTCACCTCACACGCAAAAGTTTGTCCCATTCATTATCTTCAGTACCATTTAACATATTATCTTCTTTCTTCTCAGAATTCTGCATAGAAATATCATCGGCAATAACCAGAGGTGATTCAGATCCCCCCGGTTCATCTGTTGCTTCATCATTCCATTCCATGGACTGCACACGAAGAAAATGGCAAAATGTCCAATGATAGCAAACATGATTCTAATGCTTTCTTTGAAACTATAATGAGTACAAATGATAAAAATAGGAAAGATCGTAAGATAAAAGATCACAGATTCTTGAGGAAAATATTAACTTACAATACTACAAGAAATTTTGAAGAACAATAAAGTCTCATCAGCAGCTAATTGTAACCCACATATGAGGGCAAAATATAGATAATTATGAAAAAGTAACGCATTGAATAAGCTATTAATTTTAAAATTTAAAAAGAAAAAAAATCTTCACAGAAGCATGAATTCTCTGGGCAAGGAAGTTAAAAGATAAACGATGCACTAGCCTCTACAGCTGGCTCTAATCTTTGGCAATAACTGCTAGCCTTTATGCATAAAATGCATAAAATATGTATACAATCAGTTTAACAACCTAAAGCTACAAAGAGGCTATAATACAGCCAAAGCTGTTCTAAATATTTATAAGCAGGTAAAATTTGCAAGAACTAAGGGAAAGGCCGTGGAACTCCTAGTTCGACCAACAATAACTAGTATTTTAAGAAGAACATTTTGCCAACAACCTCCTAGTCTAGTGGTTAGGTATGTATTAGAGTTGGCATGCAAGCTTGGATTCCATTCCAAGCATTCCCTCCCCCATTCCCCTATTTATAAAAAAAAAGGACATTTTGATTTCAAACAGCAAACAAAGAGGCTATAAGTAGCTCCAATGTTTTATTAAATAAATGCCTCAGTTTCCTATGCCAAAAAAAACCATAAGAATATGCATTGCATATGCCAACTGATGTATGTAAAAAACATGCAGTTCAACACGATACGAGTATAATACCTCACCTTTACTGAGCCAAGCATATCATTCTCCAAATCCCCTTCAACAACATCAGTTGATCCAGATTGAAGGTTTGACCGATCAAGCAATTTTAAAATTGCATTCTCATCCCACACAATCTTGTTGCTGCCATCTGTACATTTGTCCTGGTACACATCTCCCAGACCACCACCCCTTTTCCGGTGCTTATGCTCTATATCCATTAACACATCTTTGTTGCTAGTACCTTCACCTGAATCTTTCCCACTAGAAGAATCATTGAAGAGTTCTTCTGTTCCCCATCGTAGAATGTCTTCCACTTCCTTTTGGGATCCAGACTTATTGACAAACAGCTGATCGAGCATTAGTTTCCGTTTAGCAAGTTGCAAGATTCGCTCTTCTACACTGGCACGAACTACAAGCCTGTATACTAAAAGTCTGTTTGACTGTCCAATTCGATGTGCCCGATTCATAGCTTGGATGTCAGCATGTGGGTTGAAATCAGAATCGTAAATTATAACAGTATCAGCTGTTGCCAAATTGATTCCAAGCCCACAAGAACGGGTTGATAACAAGAAGACAAATCGACTTTTATCTTGATTGAACCTTGCTATCGCTGTTTGACGATCAGCAACTGAAACAGAGCCATCAACTCTCTCAAACGTTTTAGGGCCAAATTCTATGGTCAAATAATCCTCAAGGATATCAAGAAGCTTAGTCATTTGTGAAAAAATAAGAACTCTATGGCCTTCTCTACATAAGGCTTTAAGCATGGAATGCAAAAGAGTCAACTTGGCTGAAGCTTTTATACGCATTTCGTGAAGAAACTCCACTGATCCAGACTCAGGCTCGGTACCTGGTATGAGATATGGATGATTACAAACCTTTCTCAATTGCATTACAATGTTTAACATCGACTGCTGTGCAACCCCCTTTCCAATATTTCGTAATATCTGGTAGTTCTTAGTTAGCATTGCACGGTAGTATTCAGCTTGAATGGATGACAGCTCAACAGGCACCATTCGTTCAGTTTTAGGGGGAATATTTTGCATTGCATCCCTTTTAAGCCTTCGAAGCATATGGGGAGCAACAAGTTTCTTCAGTTCCTCCACCTTTTCTGCCGTTGTAAGATCATTAAACTTCTCCTCAAATGAAGATAAAGAAGGGAATGAAGCTGGCTGCAAGAAATTAAGCAAATTATACATCTCGCCAATGTTATTCTGGAGTGGGGTTCCAGTCAACAGAACACGATGCTGGAATGAGAATGAGTTGAGCAAGCCAAACAGCTTACTTCCTGAATTTTTCAAACGATGACCCTCATCTACCACAAGAACCTCCCAAGGAACACCACGCAAATGAGAAGAGTCTGCAAGAATCATTTCATAGGTAGTTAAAAGAACATTAAATTTGTAAGAGGATGTTTGCTTATTCAATTCATTTGGATAAGTAGCATGCCATTCATACTGGCGAATGATGGCTCTTGCTTTTGCACAACCATGATACTCCACAACATTTAAACCGGGAGCCCATAATGAAAACTCAGCAAGCCAGTTCGGCATAGTAGAAAGAGGAACCAGCACTAAACAAGGCAGAGTAGCTTTAAACTCAAAATAAAGTGACGAAGTAAAGGCGGCAGCAGATACAGTTTTGCCAAGCCCCATCTCATCAGCAAGTATAACATTTTTCGATTTATGCCAGCATTTACGTAACCAATTGAGTGCTTCAAGCTGATGGGGAAATAGCGAGCCTCCCTTCAGGGCTTCAGGCTGCTCTGCTAAAGTAACAATATCATGCTGTCGGTCCCCCTTTCCCCTAGATTCATCCTCAGCAGCATCTTTTTCCAATGTTTGGCGTTCAAACTGATCAAACAGATCAATCAGATGAGAAGATTGTTGAACAACAGGTTCATCTACTCTTTCCCAAGTGCATTCATCATATGGAAGACCAGTCCACTTCACAAAAGCTTCCCTAACGCCATCATTTGAATCGCGGAGAGAAATAACTCGCTGAGGCTTCTTCCACTTTTCATCACAGATATTTATCACAGTTGTTCCATACTTGGCCTTGTAATTTTCCAGTTTTCTCTTTGCCAGAACTTTCAACTGGGATTCAGAAATCCAACTGTTATGAATATGGGATTTCCCAACCCATTTAACAAAAAACTCATAGGACACTGTCTCTCCATTAGAACATGCAGACTCAGTCACAAATGACTCCTGAACTTTATTTTCAGCACTGCTACTTATTTTCATTTCTACATCCATCTCCTTTGTTGTTGTGGCCATTTCACAAACTTTTGGAACTTTAGCGGCAGCATGACTTCTCAAACTAGCATCAGCATCCACTTCTACTACTACCGTTTTTCCATTTCTTTTTCCTAAACCTTCAGTTATCGCAGATTCATCTTGATCCTTACCATTTACTTTTGCACAAATTGAATCCTCGGCATCTTTGCTCGATAAGTCCATGGTGTTCCCTCCTTTGCATTTTTTAGTAGTAGACCTTCTATATACATGTATTTTATCCACTCTGACATCATTCTTTGTGAATTCTTCTTTATCGGAACTTTTCACAGTATTAGGACAACCCTTGACAAGATTTTCAGCAGCTGCTATATCTGAACCAGTATCACAAACAGAATTCTCCTCTGGAAGCCTGTTTTGATTTTCTGTGATCAGCAAATCATCAGAACGTACATCTTCTGGAAGTGCTACAGATGCATAATGCAAAAGACTAGCATTATCACCTTGAAACCGACAGCCTAGAACTCGATCAACCTGCAAAGCAGATATGTAGGGTAAAAATGTCATTCATTGACCACAAAAGTAAAGAGCCTATATTTAAGGCAGACACAACCATGTAAAATAAGTGAACTTACTTGCTGAAGTTCAGCAGGAACACTGTCTTCATGTATCAGGGAGGCATCCACAGTCCCTTTATCTGACTCATCTGATCGGTTTGTTTTGTCTTCAAGAAACATCTGATCGAGAGAATAGCAAGTATTCGAACAATCAACAGAAAAAATTCCAGGAGTGGTCACAATGATGGGATGAGATCAGCAATGAAAAAATTGGCATATGAAGAAAACAGCGATTTTTTTATGAAATCATATATTGGTGCGTTAACTTCGGGAAGTCACACTTAAATTTCCAACATAAAACAGAGAGTTAGTTATAAATTGTTTTGGCAGAAAACCAAGATCATTCTCCTTCAGATCCAACGGAATAGTAAGAGAGAAGATCCAACCAAAGCTGTAAATCTAAATTTATGCATGAATGGGGAAATTATACACATTCTGGTCAGAATATACGGAACATATAAAGTTTAGAAACCAAAAAAGATGACGAAAGACAATATGTACGTAAAAATAGCTTATATTAAACTCTAAAATAGCACAAATAGTGCAGGAAGCAAATCATGTAACTCTATAGCATAGAATCTTAAAATCAACACTTGATAGTTGAAAAATAAGCTATCCATCTTAAATTTGAATTGTATGCCACATGGGAAATCCAGATGGAAAGGCCCTTAACTAAAAAAAAAAAAAAAAAAAGGTTTTCCAATTTGCAGAATAATGAATCCAAGCAATGCAGGATAACAACTGAAAACAATGTAGCATATTAAAGATAATGCAAAATTTGAAAGGGGAGAATCTCACCCAAGGAGACACTTAAGTGATAAAGATGAAAACAAAGAAAGAAGTGCTTGTGCCAAGCACCTTTTGGGAATCACAAATTACAGAACCTAGGCCCCATATATGAGCTCTGCTCTGATTTCTAGATATATGCAACCAGCTCCAACATAAAAGACAAAGCAACTTATTCTCCATCTATTATCTCCCAAAAGAATACTTCTGACTACTCTATTTTCACCAACATTTGCACCCGATCACATATGCAATAGTTCAGTTCAGAAAAGGAGGAGAAAATGATACAAATCCGTCAAATTACAAAACGTTCTAGAGGGTTAAAACATTAAAATATCTGCAAAGCCTCATTTAAATATAACTACTATTGTTACCACATCATTCACTCGAAAACCCACCTAAGTATATCAAATAAAATAAAAAACCTCCAATCACCCGGTACAAGGGTAATAATCTATAAGAGTATAACATACCTCATCTTTTTTCTGAGTATGAAAATTCTTGCTTCCATCATCATCCTTTGACAAAGATGCAGAAACCCCATGACTAACAGGTTTCTCTTTCTGATGTGTTTTACTAGTTCCAGGACCAATATTATTTGCTTTGGACCTCTTTTTCTTGGAAGTACTAATGGTATGCTCTCCCTTATCTCTCTTCTGCTTCTTTTGACTTTCCACATTATTGACTTTCTGCTTTCTTTTTCTGTCTTTCCTCGTGGCTACATCAATTGGAAGAACAATTTTGGTTTTGGGAGACTCATTATCAAATGACAATTCATTGTTCCCTTCAGGTGCTTCATCATTTTGTTCGGACTTTGTGCTTTTAGAATGACACAAAACCTCATTAGCAGGAGAAGCTAACTTCCTTTCAGCAGATGAATCTGATGCAGATGCATCAAGCTTCTTTGTGCTTTTAGAATGACACAAAACCTCTTTAGCAGGATGAGTTAACTTCCTTTCTGCAGATGGATCTACTGGAGATGCATCAGACTTCTTTCCATCATCAACATTCACACACGATGAACCACCTTTCTCGGCACCATCAAGGGATGAACCACCTTCCTTGGCACAAACAAGGGATGAACCACCTTCTACAGCACAACCAAGGGAACCACCTTCCTCAGCACCATCAAGTGATGTAAGACTTGGCTTGGGGACACAAGGGTCATCCACATGCGATGTTTCTGGTTCCTTTTTCACGGCATCAACTCCCTGAGCTAAATCAGATTTTCCTTTGCTAGAGAAGGATCTTTTCTTTGCAATAATGGATGTTCCAAAAATTTGGAACACTTTTTCAGTAGCAAGTGACTGTATTCCTCTTTGAGCTTTTGTCTTGATAATTTTTGATCTTGCTCGCTTTGAAATTGAATCCAGATGGGTAATGGGCTTGTGAGCATTTGTTTTCTTACAACACTTTGGGCATTGCCACTTTCCCATTGGAATGCGCTACAATGATGAATAACACAGTAAAGCACAGAAAGGAAAAGAGATATAGAGAAGTCGAACAATAATAGCTAAAACAGCCACAAAACAAAGAAGAGGATCATCTCAAGTCAGGTGTGATATCATACCTTAAGAGGTGGATCAAGGCATTGAAGATGATAGGTCCTGGGACAACTATCACAACACAACAAGTTGCCACCAAGATCACAAATCACACATTCATAATAATGCTGGCACAGAGATTGCAAAGAATGGATGTCAGAAGCAGTTTACGGATGCCTAGTTAGGACACAAGATTGTTGGATTTTGTTTGATATTAAAATGATGCTGCTTGAGTTTCCAATAGCAAACTTGTAAACACATTTTTAAATCAAACTAATATGAGAGATAGTAGATAAGCTCTTAGCTAAATTCAAAACACTTAATCATCAAATCTTAAGTAAAACTTAAACATATTGACATGAACATTTTTCCAGAACAAAATAGGAGATCAGGAGATTTTTGCATATCGGCCATCCACTAATATAACTAACAGTCATATCATATAAGCAAAAAAAAACTACACTGCAATAAGGGAAATAAATAAACGATGGGACAAGAAAAAAAGACAACATACCCCATCATTTCCTTTCTTTTTAGATGAGAATTGATCAGAACTTATTTCGCCTTTCAGCCTACTTTTAGCTGAAGTACTCCTTGGAGATTTGGATGCTACTGAGTTCTCTTCTTTACCATTAGATAGGGATGGTCCACATGGAAGCTTTCTTCGTTTGCGCTTCAAGACCCAGTTTCGGTTCATCATTTTACTATTTGATGAACTGGTATCCTTCATCCTCTTTTAATCATGGGTTGTGGAAATGAACAACAGAAAGCATGTCATTAGTGACTGCCAGTGAAATGAAGCTTCAAACCTGCAACCTTAGCCGCTACAAAGGCTCAAGGTGGAATTCCTAAATTCTCAGCAATATAACTCGTTATTAGAAAGAAAAGCAACTAACAACAACAATAATTTTATTAGACGAAAGAAGGTTGAGCAGTACGCAGATAGACACATTGAAAGCATTTCAGGAAAGAAAAGAAAGCTTTGTCACTGAAAAAAAAAAAAAAAAACAGAAAAAAGGTAATAAATTGGGGGGATCTGATTAAACTTATTAAAGCATAAATCCATGAGATTGATTTTGTCACAGATTCCCACTTCAAAACAGAGTCTCAAACTCAATATTGGATTAGCAATTGTCAGTGGCAACCAATTTCAAGTTGCTGCTAATCAACTAGTCAATCTCTAAGTTCACGTTATGCTTAAATTTGGTTTCTAAAATGTCAGAGTCGATGCACCAAGATCAACAAAATAATTAAACTAGAGTCCACAGTATTAAGCCAAAGCAAACCAAAACGGTTTCGCTCAAAAGTGAACACAATAGTCAAACTCCATATTCTACATAAAGCTGAAGCAGCAGTGGACTTTCATGATAAGATAGGAGCAGCATTAAAGCAAGTCTAATCCAGGCCTTATCCATGGGCTAAAATGAAGAGAAGAAAATAGGAAACAGCATTAACATTGGTTTGACACATTCCTAAACACTCCATTCAATCAGCAACAAGAACCTAATGGAAGCCTATATCTCACAGTAAATTAAAAGAGCTTTGAGAAAATGCAACAATTAAGAGCTAGTTTTTAGTCTAGTCTATGAATGAAACAAAGCATCTAAACCAAAAAGACCAAAATTGAGAAATCAGTTTCAAAAGCTCAATCCATGCATAGCACATTCAACTGACATTGAACCCAAAACCGCATTGCAAATCAACAAAACTCACCTTCATTGACAAAGTCATTCACAGAAACCCATTTTCCAAAATCACTCAAAAAACCACCAAATTTCAATCGGATTATTAACACAAAACATCCCAACATGAAACACCACAGCACATTCAACAAAATAGATAGCCTCAACGGTTCCTAAATTAGAAAACCCAAGCAAAAAAAAAAAAGAGGAAAAAACCAGTACCCAGATAGGAAAAGCCGCTGGCCAATCTTCCTGGTGAATCAAAGAATCAAACTCAAGTGGAATAATATGAAAGACTAACAGATTGAGATATGTTGTGAACATAGACAGATAGTGAAGAGGAGAGAAGGGGTATTAGGGTATAACAAGCAAAGAAAAGGAAGACGGAGAAGAGAGAGATACGAGAAAAAAAAAACAAACAAAAAATGAATAAATGTATAAAGATATAATTCAAATTAAAATTAAACACCAAAGGAAATAAAGAAAGAGATTTAAAGTTTTTGTAGAGAGAGAATGGCTGAGGTTTTAGACAGGGAGAGAGCATATGATACGGGTTTACGACTCTGACATGACAGCACATAGAGAGAGAGAGAGAGAGAGAGCTCCCTCTCTCTTTTTCTCTCTCTATCTCTCTCAGGTCTAACCACTGATGTCATGCCACGTGTCTTGATCAGACGCCACCTCCCGTTTTGCTTCCCAATTCTTTTCCTCTTTGGGTTTTTTATTTTAATAATGATTTTAATTTTAATTTCCTTTTCTTTTTTTTTTCTAATTTACTTCTGGTCTCTTCCAGCCAAGCCAAGCCAAGCCAAGTCAAAGAGAAACGTAGCATAAATGTCCGTTAATTTGTTTGGTTACCTGTTGCATCATCCTCGCCGCAAATAACAAAACCTGACACTCTCATTCTATCATGGAAGCCAAGCCAAGCCAAGTTAAGCGAAGCCTTACTGAAACTAGCCGACTTTTTTACTTTCTAAGCCAAAAATAAAGGCCAAATTTTAGCAAAAAAGAAAAAGAAAAGAAAATTAAATACTCACATCTATTAGAGCTTAATTACTTTAAAAACAGTTTAAAATATCTAATCTACACTAAAATAAGAAAAAAAAAATACAAATCGTATTCACTTCTGCTTCGCTGCTCAAAAGGTTCATTCCTCTTTGCCTTCGTTCTCCCCTTTTTATTAGAGGTAATAGTAAAATTCTATGTGCTTTTTTTTTCCATTTCTTTTTAATTGTTTGTTTTAATTAATTAGTGTTAGGTTAAAAATGATTATTATATCCTTTAATCTGCTTATGGGTTTCATTCCGCTTCTAATTTGAATTTCGATTTTGTTCTTTTTATGACGTAATTTTTGGGTTTTATTTTTTTTTCCGACGTTTAGTGTCCATCTCACTTTTCAGTGCGTTTGATCAGTGTTTTGAAGTGGTTGGGATTGATTTTGATCTCCATTTTTTTTTTAATTTTACCTACTTTTTTTTCCTTATGGGTTTGATTAGGCTGTTTACACTCACTGCACTGCGATTTTAACTATTTAATTTCCATGTTCCCATTTCAATCTTTAGCTAATTTGTTTTATCATGGATTTAAGTAAATCGGTATTCAAATTGAATTGGTTTTGGTTTGGGTTCACGCTTTGTGGGATTGATTTAAGCACTTGTTGAGTATGTTTGGTGTCCAAACGATTACCTTTTGCATGTTTATTTTGGAATTTGGGGCGTTACTTAGAGTTCTTGTGTAGGCCTCTAGATTTGCATGGGATTCATTATATACACTGCTTTGTATCTACACTCCTTTGTGTAACTTTGGCCCAAAAGCCTCAAAGGTATCATTTTGATGAAATGTATATTGCTGCTTTTAAATCTGTTTCCTAGTTGCATTAAAGCTTTACTGGAAGGGGTTGAATTCAAATACAAGGGAACAAAAGAATAAAATTTACTTTACGAATTTTTCTTGTGTGGTTGTAGCTTGAATTTATGGTGCTTATGCCAAATATATGTTGTGATTTGAGTAATAATTCCAGTACTCCTTCCCCAAAAGTGAGCCTGATAATTCTACTGCTAATTGTTTTCATTTCCCTTCTCATGGAAAACACTTTTGATTCCGCTTAGCTCTATATCCCTCTAAGGTTATTTTAACCTTAACAAATACTGGCGTGGCTCACAGGTGGTAGATTTGCATTTAATTTGATTTATTTATGCGAATATAATATTGCATTGGTTGATTGACCATTGCTTTGAGGTTATTGTTAATTGATTTTACATTTCTTTCTTATA
>JBBYHM010000007.1:4190572-4203711 GCA_038381775.1 Adansonia rubrostipa | reverse complement strand
TTTTTTTATTGATATAATAAATATATCATATTGTTTAAAAAGTTAAACACTTAAATATAATTATATTATTAAATTTAATAATTAATTTATTAAAATATTAATTATATAAAAATAATATTTATTTTTGATTGCAATGAATTTAGTCTTTGCTTTGATTAATTTATAAATTTAATATGTTGTAAAAATGAAAGTAAATAACAACAATAAATCTAATTAAAATAGTAAATTAGTTATATATTAATTTATTATTTTGTAAAAATAAAGTTGTTCTTTTTTTAATGAGAACAGTTTTCCAGTACAAATCCAAATTAAACTGTCATGTCTTGCATCGAGAACGGGTCCCACCATCGGACGCACGAACCTTCGAAAAGAAAGCAAATCGACATCGAATAAACTGGCGTTAATAAAGGCCGCCAGCACACGTCACCCTTCTGGACGTGCGACTCTTTGTATCGCAGTCGCGTGATTATGACATTCCTTTGCGTTACCGATCGATATCGCGCGATCGTGGGTAGGCTCAGGGACTAGGTTAAAATAACTGCAGAAATCAAAATCCTATATTATGTGGTAGAGTACATCGCAGAAGGACGAAACCTTAGCCTGAGTGTATTCTTATATTCTGGTTTGGAAGGAAGAAACCTTTGTCTCTGAAAACTATGGCCCCATTCTCGTCGCGTGACCGTCTTTGGGCTGCAGCGCTAAGCCAGAAACGTTTCAAATCGAAGGCTAAGCATGTAATAATAATCTTCTCTTTTAGTTTGTGCTACTATATTTTTGTTATACTACTGTTCTGCTAAACTGTATGTATTCAAAGATTTAAATCGTAGTTACGGACGAATTTTTTTTTCGGGTCACATTTATTGAAATTACGGGTATTGTGATGAGTATTTAAATCCATATTATTATTATTATTATTATTATTACTTTCAATCTTAGGGTTTAATTCATATATATTTGATCAGGCAAATAGAAGGAATGGAGTGAAGGAGATGCAGCTAAGATTCAAAAGATTGAAATCAGAATCGGAGGCACTAAGCGGCGAACAAAAGAGCATCAGGGAAGGGCAAAGGCAAGTTAAAGAAAAATTCAAAGCAATTGAATCGGAGTGTGAGGAATTGAAGAGAGAAACTAGATTCATAATCCAGCAAAATGCAAGAACTCAGGTTAAACTGACTCTTATGCTGGGCATATTAAAAGCAAAGGAAACCGGCGACCTTAGTACCGCTGCCACTCTCACTGAAATGCTCCGGTTAGTTTCGTAATTAATTCAATTTTGCCCATTACTTTTTACTATTATAAACTTCTATCGAGTCAGGGTAGTTCTAGTTATAGTTCTTTTCTTTTTTATCTCACTGTTGGTTTATTCTTTACGGCTATTGGATTATATATATATATATATATATATATAGGAGATTATTGGTTACAAAGAACTATGTTCCATTGCACAACTTCCCTTCACTTCCAATTTGCTCCCCTTAGTACCCTTGTATCCTGTGTTTGTGCAACATGAAGACACTACCAGATTCACTTGGAGACACCCTTGTCGATGGTTGATGCATATAGATAGCATAGCTATGAAGTGAAATGCCTTTTAGTATCATCTGGTTTATTATTATGACGTTTCTGGATCAAGTGATGGTCTTGAACCTTGATAAATTTTCTTTTCTGATGCAGTGAGGTAGTACAAAGGGAGAAGGAAGAAAGGGAAGGTGACAGTTGAATCGGCGACAATAAGCTTACTTTAGTCCCTGCTGCTCCAGATACTAATTAAGGAATAAAATTAAGTGCTTGCTCCACCATTGCCATTTGTTATTAACTACTACCTATATAATATATATATGTTTGCAATCTACTTTATTTCATGTTCGGCATGTAAACCTTCAGCTTATCAAACTCCTTTCTATTGTGTTACATATTTTTCTGCGTCTGACGTACATATGAAGACTTGAAACAAACCAAGATCAAATAAAATACGCAATCATTGTAGTTGCGCTGAATTTGGACCCTCAGCGGCAAATTTGTGCTTCTTTTCCCACGACTTTTAACTCTAATACAGCAAACCATTAATAATATGAATAATAAAAACTAACCTCATACATTTGACAAACTATATATATTTTTTATTATCACATACTCTCATTCAATACCGTGGCAATGCATTGTAAGACTACTTCAGTGTTTAGAAAAAACAATGGGTACAAATTGTGTTTTTCTCATTACAACTTTATTTACATAAGTCCTTATATTATTATTATTTCAAATAAACCTAAACAAACTTTTAACTTAAATTAATATTTTATTTGATATAAAAGTTTATTTGAATATAAATCAAAATATAAAGACTTATTTAAATATAATAAAAACATAAAAACTTATTTAAATAAATTTATAAAGTTCAGGAATTCGTTTTAGCAGGTTAGCCTCAATGTAATGAAATTGGATGTTAGAACTTGTTGGCTCTTCACTGTTTTTATACCTAATACCTTATTATTTTGTCAATCTCTATCTTTAACAATTTGTTTGTGCATTTTTATCTTTATAAAGCACAAGACAGCTCCATGGCTCAGATCTAAGTTTCTTCATTTTTAATAAAAAAAAAAAAAACCTTCATGACCACCTAAGCAAAAGCACAAATGATCTTCGTGCAAGTATTGCTTAACTGGGTTTTTGATTTACAGGTTGATGTGTTCTCATTTGGCATTGTCCTATGGGAGATTCTTACTGGTGAGGAACCTTATGCTAACATGCATTATGGAGCAATAATAGGTATGAAATCTCTCACTTCTCTTTCTTCTATGCTACATGTGCTTTTACTTTGTGAGACGGGAAGTGCACCGGACCGGTAGTCTTATTTCTTTTCCATTCTATTTCTGGTGAAGGGTCCCTTTGCATTGCTTTCTTGATATTGTTGCTTGTTTGAGTTTTCTATTTTTCCTCATCCATTTAATATATTTGGTGTCAGTCTATGTAAACTAATTATGGACAGTTTATTTGAACACATCTTCTTGCCCGTCCATGGTGAATTTGAATATGTTGACGTGGCAGTGTATAGTTTGATTGCCTCATTTCCACGCAGGAGGCATTGTTGGCAACACATTGAGGCCACCTGTACCAAGCTACTGTGACCATGAATGGAAGTTAGAAATGGAGCATCGTTGGGCTCCGGATCCCGTGGTTCGACCGTCGTTACGCTAACGTATCATGTGCTCAGCAGGCCAGACAAAACCTCATGGTCATCATCCACTCAACGAATTATCTAAGTGATCGCTCTCAATGATTCCCTCTTTTCTATATATATATATATATATTGATGCCGTCATCAATGATATATGATAGTTTTTTTGTTTTACTCCATAAATGTTGGGTGTATAATACGGGTGAGGGAGGAGGAGGAGCTCCCATCGAGAGAGTGAGAGATATGATTGTGTTTTTTTAAGACCCAAAAAAAATATTTTTTTTCTTTGCAGAGCTATTATTTGTGTCAATACTGAATAATGGATGCAAAACTCTATTTTGGTCCCTTGGGATGTGGCTGAAGTTAATGCTATAGTGTTTTTGGTCGGTGGGTTCCCCGAGTGTCGCCAACTACTCAGGTGGCCAAGCCTACTGTTGGCCAAGCCTATCGCTCGGTCACTGCTTCTCATACGGGAGAAGTGGCCCCCAAAACCTACAGCGATAGAGAGATTTAATGTATTAATATTTTGATATGGTCCCTGCATAAATACAATTTGTTAAAATAAAATACAACACAAAAAAATAATTTATTTATATAAATATTTAATTTATTAAAATATATATAAAATACATATAATTTAAAATTAAGAGTTATTTGAATAATGATAATTAAATTTGATAATTTTAGACATAAAATAAATACAACACAAAAAATAATAAAAATATAATATAATATTTACATGATACGAATAAATAAATATATTAAAATTTATATAATATTAATTATTAAAAATATTTAAATTTATATATATAGTACATAAAATTCTATTATAACCTAAAAATACATAAATATAACATAAAAAATTTTAAAAATAATAATAAAAAAGACAATTGCTTGGCACGGGGCAAGCAGTTGTCTCTCTAAATCAGAAGTTATCCCCTTTACGGTTATGAATTAATGACACTAATTAAAAATTACAGTAGCTTGTTAAATATACTTGTTGTTAAAGTTTTTTTTTTTTTTTTATAAAGTAAATTGTTTTGTTACAGTTAAAAAAATTAAAAAAGATAAAAAAAGAAATCAATACCTTTTACCATAATCGCACGAAATACTGTCGACAATTACGTTATCACGAAAGATTTCGCACGATGCCTATCTATAACTTGCGTGTATGAATTTTTTTAACAAATTAGATGGCTTACAAAGTAGGCAAAACGTTTTTCGGATTTTATATAAAGGGCAAGCAACTTCTATTGATAACAAATATCTTACATCAACTCAATAATTCAGGGACGAGGGCATTCAATTTCAAGATGGCTCCGTTTGTTCTCCGTGATCGGCTTCACAACAGAAAGATCTCCAACAAACGCTTGAAATTGCAAAAGAAGACGGTAATTGAATTTTCTTCCATTTTCTTGGAATTCTTTTTTTCTTTTTCATTTTTCATATACTAAGAAAATATCTGTTTAATCCGATTCTCGTTCCTATATATGCGATTTTTTTTTGTTGCTTTCAAATCGGTTGACATAAAACTTAAAGTACTGTATTAATCGATTAAAATATTATTTTTATGTTTGGAACAGAAAACGAAGATGCAAGAAAGGTTGACGCAGTTGAAAACGGAGATGGCGGAGATCGGCGAGGAACAAAAGAAAATAGGAGAAGGGCAGAGACAAGTAAGGGAAAAATTCGAAGCGATTGAATCGGAGTGTCAGAAGTTGAAGAGGGAAACAAAGATGTTGATTCGACAGAGTGCTAGAACTCAGGTTAAATTAGCCGTCATGTTCATGATATTGAAGGCCAGGGAAACAAGTGACTTTGATACTGCAGGGAATCTTACACACTTGCTACGGTAATCTTGTTTTTATTTCCCTTAATTTGCATGATCATCAACCCAGCTCAACAACAATATTAATTAATTAATTAATTTTCTCCTCAATTTCAACAACAAAGATTAATAAACGAAAAAAAAAAAAAAGGGAATAGTACTGGACCTATTAATGAATGGAGTGATGGAGGAAACAAGCATCATGTGATATGCTTTTATATTTTTGGAAAAAGTAAAGACGTTAAATAATTTCATGCACCTGTGTGTGTGTATATATATATATATATTTGATAATAGATACATATAAGTCAGGTTAAATCGTGATTTAAAATTTATTTAATTTTTTTATTTAAATTTAAAAGTCAAAATTATTGTTTAAAAATTAATAAAAATTTAAAAATATTTTACATATTTTTATAATTAAATTAAAATAAAAATATTTTTATTATTAAATAGTAATTCAAATTGGATCAAATTATGAAAAACTATATTCAATATCTAGATCAAATAGATTGATAGTATGACTCATTGATGCCTCTAATTGATACTTAAAATTGTTTTGGTCTTTTTTTATTTCTTAATTATCGAGCATTACTATATAGTTTTATGTTAATATAAATGTTTTCTGCCATTATATATATATATATATATATATGTGGTTCTTAATTCTTCTTCAGTAAAGTTTTTTCCCCCTATTTGTTTAGAATTACTTTTATTCTACCTGGCTTTGAGTAAAGCTCCAAATTTAACTAAAGCGAGTAAAAGCTAAGTTTACTTTAACAAAAGAGAAAAGGTTGGTCATATTTCCAACTCTATATTTTAACTATTTTGATATTAAGCAGATAATTGATCATATTCTTTGGGTCGAGCTTTAAATATTTGTCTCTTTTCAAGATACGGTACGACTACGAATTAAAGAAAATTTCTTCAAGTTGGTTCTTTAGCAGCTCTTTGTTGTCCTCACCTGACAAGGTTTTTGCTTCTTTTTTTTTTTTTAATTTGGTTTCGCAGTCAAATTGTTGATAGGGAGAAGCAAGAAAAGCCATAGCAGCGAGTGACGAACAAACAACACAAAACTTCCCGGCTCCTGTGCTGGGCTGTGCTGGTAGAGATTTGAATGTAGCTAAGCTAGCTACTTTCCGGCGTTGGGTTACTTGTTTGCTTGATTTTTCTCCTTCATTTAATTAAGTTTGGTATATGTGTAATTAACTAGCCTTATATTATAGATATGTCCAACTCCCTCTGTATTGTAAGGTTCAAACAATATATATATATATATATATATATATATAATCAATGAAGGTTTGAATAAGTTCTTTAAGAGGACAAATTAAAACCCACCAATTCGTGATCAGCAGGTGCACTTTGATTCATTATTAAATATTAAGAACTGCTGCCCTTTCTTATCCAATTAATGAATACTTTTTTTTTTCATAATCCTCAATCAAAGTTTTAATTTCTCATTAAATTTAAAATACAAATGAATTTATTAGATAAAAAATTAAAGTATATATTGAATTTCATTTTTATAAAATTTAATTTTATATTAAAATTAAAAATAATAAATTTATAAACAAATTTTATATGTTAATACATTTATTAATTTTAATTATTTTTAAAATATACAACTATATGTTTTTAAAATAAATAAAACTACGAGTATTTATGTATTACATATGTGACAACAAATATTAATA
Source organism: Adansonia rubrostipa (assembly GCA_038381775.1). Classification (NCBI taxonomy): domain Eukaryota; kingdom Viridiplantae; phylum Streptophyta; class Magnoliopsida; order Malvales; family Malvaceae; genus Adansonia; species Adansonia rubrostipa. Next base: position 4,197,011 of record JBBYHM010000007.1, on the reverse strand, counting down.
TATATAAAAGCATGAATACGAAGAATCTTTTGAACTAATAAAAATGATTATTATTGTTTGCTAAATTTTTTAAATTACCATTATAAATTTTTTCTATCCATAAGATTTATTTCATTTATTAGTAAGCACTTTAGCTTCATCAATAAAAAAAATTTGTTAAGAAAATTTATTTTATAATAAATAAAAAAGAGTTACGGTTTACATTAAAGTCTAATTTTTCATTAACCTTAAAAAATAAATAAAATTATTTACTAAAATTCTATATTTTTATTGTAAAATTTCATATTATTAATAATATTTATCATTTATATGTAAGAATTATAGTTCCATTAAACCACTTTTGTTAAATAAATTTATTTGATAATAAATAAAGAAAAAGAGTTAAAGTTTACAATATATTTTAATTTTTCATTAATGATAAGAAAATGAATAAATTTATTTGATTAATAAAAAAAAAAGTTAAAGCTTACATTAAATTTATTTTTCCTTAAACTTTAAATTATATGTTAATAATATTAAAAAAGAATAAATTTTATATTAATTTAGTGTAATTTGCAACATAAAACAGATCTTAGATATTAACATAAATTCTGTTAATAAACATTTTATTAATTTATTTATTTGTAAAATACACAAATTACATGTTTGAAAACTCATAAAATACTAAAAATTCATATATGATACATGTGGTAATAAACATTAGTGTATTTAAGGTAACCTAAAAGTATGAATCCCTAAGTACGTAATAGAATTGGTCGAGTGCATGCAAAGTGTCCGACATGAAAAATTGACTTAGTTTGAAGTCATTTTCGTTTTGTCTCATTGAAACTCGAAAGTAGTCAACAAAATTTAAAATTAGCAGGTATATATTTTTCCTCACGTTTTCTTTTTATATAATTTTGAAATTAATAAATCATAACAATGTAATTAGCATTGAAGGAAGCATATGTTTGCAAATTTTATTTTTTTTATAATCAGAGGAAATACAATTGTTAAAAAGAAGTAACAATTGTAAGTTAAGGTAGCAGAGAAGAAATGAGGCTTTTAATTAAGTATTGACAAAAATGATGGATCTGGTTCTGGCAGTTGCTACGGCGAAGTGAAAAGCGTAGGGACGCGGCGACGCCATCATAGGGTGTTGCAGCAAAGAGTTCTTAAATAGTGATGTTGGAGATATTATATACAGTAAGTTATAATCGACGGCAGGGTAAAGTAAAATATATGAAGAATTTATTTATATTAATTTAAAATTTATTTTATTTAAAATATTTGTATAATTTTTATATAATTTAATTTATTAAATTTAATAATTATATTTTATTTTATATTTTATTTACGTAAATTTTATATGTCGAATTTTAAGTAAATTAAAAATATTTAATTATTTTTTTATTTAAAAAATTTTTATTTATTAAATATATATTAAAAAATTAATATTTTTAATTAATATAATAAAATATTAAATAAATTTAAAATTATACGTGTATAAATATTATTATATTATTAAATATAATAATTAATTTATTAAAGTATTAATAAGTAACATTTAATTCTCTTTGCAATGAATTTAATTGTTGCTTCGATGAATTTACACGTTTAATTTATTGTAAAAATGAAAGTAAATAACAACAATAAATCTAATTAAAATAGTTATTTATTAATTATTTATTAATTTATTATCTTGTCTAGATACCTCTCTCTAACTATAACATAAAATCAGCTACACAAATAAACCATGTACTAACACTTGTCACTTTTTTGTAACACTTGTCACTTTTCATTTTTCGGTTCAGAAGTGTAGAGATAAAGAGGGAAAGGAAAGAGAAGGAAAAAGAAAAAAACAAGGTAAGAAAAAAAGGAGGGAGGGAGAGAGAGAGAGAGATAGAGAGAGAGAAAAGAAAGAGAAAAAAATAAAATTTTATTTGTTAGTATTCGTATTTTTTAAGTGTTTAAAATATTATAATTTTTTATAAATATTTACATATTAATAATTCGTTTTATTTTATCTATATTTTATATATATGTGTATTCATATCATATTCATATTATTTTTTATATCGTACTTTAATTATTTTTTATATATGTTGTGTTCGTGTTTTTTTGTGCTTTTAAAATATTATAAATTTATATAAATTTTTTACACGTTAATTATTAGCTTATGTATATTTTAACGTGTTTACATATTCATATTATGTTTATATTATTTTGTGTGTTATTTTTTATTTTTATATATATATGTTATGTCTGTACTTATCTTAATTCATCCTATATTTTATACAATTAGTAGTCATGATTCAATTTATAGAAAAATTTATATATTCATATCGTATTCGTATTATATCTCAATTCATAACATATTTATATAATTTGCCATAGTCTAAGTGATTCAATTTAACGAAAAATTTATATATTCTTGATGTGTTTGTGTTATTTTTATGTTCAAAATATTATAAATTTGTAAATGTCAATAATTAATATTATGCATATTTTGACACAATTGTATATTTGTATCAAATTCATGTTATTTTTTACGTTGTGTTTTAATTATTTTTCATGTTATGTTTGTGACATACATCAATTCATCTAATATTTTACATAATTTATTATTGTGATTCAATTTAAAAAAAATGTATAATTATTTCATATTCTTGTCGTAGCTTAATTCAAGATATATTTTTCATAAATTGCAATAATAATTCAATTTCAAGAAAAAATATCTTTTTCCATATTCGTGTTATTCTTTTATATATTCAAAGTATTATAAATTTATATAAAATTTTATATATTAATAATTTATTTTATATAAATTTTAACACATTTTCATATTCATTTCATGTTTATATTTTTTTCATATTATATTATATTTTAATTATTTTTTACATTTTATTTTTATCATATCTCAATTTATTATAACAACTTGATTTTAACTTCAAAATCATTTTCACTTGAGATTTTAAAAACACAACAAATTATTTAATATAATTTAACTTAAATTTATATAATTATTAACTTAATTAAATATTTATTAATATTAAAAATTTCTTCAAAATTCTAGTATCTACACTTCCCTATCTTAAAATCATCCCTAAGAGCCCCACAAGCGGACAGCTGTATAAGATTAAAAACGTAATTTAAAGATTATTAAAGTAAAGTTGTCAAAACATTCGTGCTGAGAGAGCCTTGGAAGAAAAGAAAGAAAAAGTAAAATGATAACATAGAATGGAGGGTTTTTCTTCGTAATTCTAGAATTTTTAAATTTTATTTTGTTCATAATTTTCAGATAATGAAAATTGACATCTGGATAAACACGTGCATATTTGATATGCCTTGCATGCGTTTTTTCTTTGACATTTGTTGTCGGTTTTCAAACGAACGCATAGAATGAGAAACGAGAATTAGAGCAGGGGAATGAGAGAGAGAGAGAGACATGAACGGAGAGTAAGCAAAGAAGAGAGGAACAAGAATGAAGAACAGAGAAACGAGATCGAAAAGGCAAGGCTAGGGAGTTGATGGGAGGTTACTCGGAGAGGTGGTCGCACACTATCACCCCATACTGTTCCACCCCATCAACCCCAGCAGCTACACAGGTGCAGTCTTCAATTCTCTGAGTGCTCTTCCATTTATGAATTCTTCCTTTTCTTTTTTTCTGGATTACTATTTGATTTCTTGCTTTTTGGGTTTTATTTTGTTGATTACTGGATTTTGATTGGGTTTGTATAGGATTATTGAAATTTGGATTTAATTTTAAAGGGTTTCTCATTTTTTGAAGAACAAAGAATGGAAGGGTGAAGGAGAGTTATTGTCAATCCATAGTGGTGGGATGTTAATTAGTTTAATATTAATTTTAATTTTAAAATAAAAGATTTTAGTTTTTCGTTCTTTTAGCCTTCTTTTTGGTATTTCTACTTTAAACATGAATTTGTTGTGGCTCTTGACCGTGCTTGGTTTATGTTTGATTAATGATAATGGAAACCTTAATTAAGAAGTTGATGACGTAAAAGAGGAGAATTGTTAATTGGTAAAATTTTTTCTGGGCACATGTTATTCTATTTGTATAGCTCTTGGGCGTAACGCTGAATCAAGTCAGCCCGTGGCCATTGAAGAATTTTTTCATTGTTAGAAAGTTGCCTTAAACACTTTTAAGTGGTGGTGTGGAAGAGGCCATGAATTGGTTGCTTTCACACATGGATGATCCAGGCATTTAGAATTTTGCATTATAAGTATAATCTTATATCTTTCTGCAAAGAATCTATTTTCTAGAATTGTAACATAGAGGTATGGTACTATATCCAAATGATAATCGTTGATTTCAGACGTAGATGCTTATGTCTCCCCTGGGGCACAAGGTGCTGAGGCATCTATCCACCAATCAACGGTTGATGCTTTGATTTTATTTGGTTTTCATCAAGAAATTGGCATTGGTAAAGTCTTTACAACATTCATTTCTTTTGAAGATTTAGAAATTTTGGTTTCATAATCTATTTTCTTATGCTCTGGAAATTCATAATCGTGGGGTATGTGCATTTTTACAGGTAGTGACATGGAAAAAGCAACATATTGGATATTTAACAATCCTAATGCCTCTGCTTCATCAAGATACTAATAGATCAAGCAACAACACGCCTACTCCAGTGGATACAAGATTGCTTGACGAAGCAAGGAGTGAGGCTCTTGAGTCTTCATTATACCATGTAAGATTTCTTTGATACATGTATAGAACTAAGGGGTGTTACCATGGACAATATCAAGACAATGATAATTGCCATTTGAAATTTAATTTCCATGCTGTTTCATTTTGTGCTTAACTTTTACAATTAATATCTTATGTTAGGTTGAAGGTTTCTATCGTTAATGATCTTATGATATATATTATGCTAATCCATATTTCTTAATAATAAATAAATGATCTATCAGTTACACGAAAAACCTTATAATTTTGTCTTTTATTGCTTAAATTGTCTATGCTCGCAACTTAACCACTTGAAATTCAGTTCTTAGGGATGTGATTTCAGCTTCTTTGTATACCTAGAGTTCTGGCATGTAAAGGTTGCAAACTTACAATCCAAGTTCTTCCCCCCCCCCCCCGGGGGGTTCCTAGATGAGTTCAACTCAATTAAGATTCTCACCAACAATCATATGTGCTTGATGTATAAATTTCATGGAATTACGTGACACTGCTTGATACTTAATGACTTTTAAGTCAGTGATGATGGTTTTCTCGGCTTATTGGTTGTATCTCATTGATCCCTTTATCTGTTACATTTATAATTATTAGTTTACACAGTTTTTTTTTTTTTTTTCCTTTAGGGGTATATATGATATACAATCTCACATATTGTTGATTACCATCTAATATTCCTTGCTGGTTTTGCCCACACAATGAGTTATACTTCCTCAAATGGGTCTTCAAAAGTAGAAAAGATTCAATTCCTATCTTTTGCTTCTAAATAGAGGACTACCTCTATGGCATCAATTCGCAGCCTTCAGTGGAGGTTCAAGAAAGCTGAGATACCAATTGGCTTAGAAATTTTCTGTTAGTACGACATGCATATGGTAAATTTATATATTATGTTGTTTAACAGGGAGTATGATCTAGCTGCTTTTTTCTATTTCATAGTTTGCTTCCGCCTCGTTTGATAATTTGATTTGTCATATCTGTTTTCAAGGGTAGACAATTGCTGCGCACAAATGTGAACTCTAGCACGTAACATTTTAGAAGGAAAAAACATAAAAGAAGGAAACAACTTTTTGGGTCATGTTTATGCACAACTTTGAAGAAAACTAATTACAGACAGCAGTTGGATCAATTTTCCTTGCTAGTGATCATCTTAATGAATTTCGATAGTGATTGTTTGCTTGATGATTGTTTCATAATTATATGCAATTAAATTTTATTGCCCAACCCGAAAGCTCGGAGTACAAATTGGTACATATAGGAAGAATCCTCAAGGCATTCTGCCCGGCCACATGGTGAGATTTGTTGCTTGCCATCTGGCTGGCTTAATTTTTTTTTGATGGTTTTTTTAATTGTTTTACATAATAGTATTTAAAAAAAAATGTTTGTTTCAACTCATTAATCGATTTAACCCGTCCGCAAAAGAAATTATTTTAGTAATTATTTTTAAGTTTTTATTTTTTATTTTATTTTAAATTATATATTTAAAGGGATTTAGAATTCATATTTGATTCACTTTTAAAAAAATAAAATATTTTATTTTATTCATTTTTTTTAATATTTTTGGATTTAAGTTTTTAAATTTTATTTTTAAAAGATGTACTTAAAAAAGCTTGTGTACGTGATTTACGGTTCGATTTACAAATATATATATATATATACACATTTAAAAAGCGCAAAAAAATTTTAAAAATTATATTATTAATCGATATTTTTATTTAATTTTTAAAATAATGTATTTAAATAAGTTAATTTGTAGGTTAA
>JBBYHM010000007.1:4178605-4190472 GCA_038381775.1 Adansonia rubrostipa | reverse complement strand
TATATAGTATTTTGTAAATAATTCTCAAGTGATCATGTGAGTCAAATTATGTGCACCTCATGGCCTTTATCAAACACTTACCTGATCTTTAAAGAAACCTAAAGATTAAATGGGAATATCATAATTTATATATATATATATATATATATTCAGAGAATATGTCACTAAAAGAATGTGTTCCGCTTGTACAAACATTTTTTTATTAATATCTAGAAGTATTAAATAAATCCTACTTGATCCGAACTTGATTTGATTAGGATTACTAAAATTCAAAATTTAAGTAATTCAACTCATAATAACCTGAATCCAACATAATCTGCCAGTTCTTCATTTGCCACCTCCACTATTTTCTTCTTAGTTTCACATTGGGGACCAAAGGGGTCAATTTTTCATAGCTGGCTCCTTGCGATGTCCTATTAGACGTTAACCAATATCGACTAAAGGGTTAGGGGAAAGCCTGCTGGTTTAAATGTCTGTGGGGCTAGTGGTCCTCCTCCACTCTCCCATGCATCAGTACGACCACTATTAATATTTCCACCATCTTCACTTTAATTTTCAATGTGGTTAATCAATTTAATTCATAAGTTTACCAAGTAATTAATAGCTTAATTATTAACCATATCTGGTGGAAATTGGCATTAGAAGTAGCAAATTTGAAAACAATCTTTCTTGATGGAGGCCTAATATATCTTTCTTCCTGATAAATATCATTTGATTAGCTTAATTTATTGCAAGATAATTATGAAATGCCAGGTGCACAAAGTGACATATATAATAACAGGATATTAATACATGTAAATATTATTATATTTGCAAAAAATGTAATCATAGGGTCCAGCATCACATTATTCCACAAATATTTGACAGACCATCTGATGTTATCATGAGTTTTTGATGGTTGGTTGGTTGGTTGTTGGTGACTTGGTGCCCTTTCGAAACATATCGGCTTATCCATTGTCTTAGTTCCTTCAATTGTTTCAACCATTGTTTCATTATCTCAAGAACTGACACGTATGCCCAATAATTCAGTTTTTTTGATTTCTTTCTGAATAAAAGCGTATTTATAATTTTATACATTCAATAAATTTATCCGTAAATTAGACCAAACACGATTGATGATCTTTTAAAAATCTTTTACAAGATAAATTTAATTTCAAAGTGTTTTGAAAAGTATGATAAAATGATTACGCTGTGACATCATAGAAATTCATGTACATATATAGTATATCTTAAATAATTAGAAAAATTAAATCTTAGCCAAATAAGTTAATTATAACATATCTAAAAAAAGCATCATGACACCCTTCATGTCACTTTGTAATTGGTTTAACAAATAACTAGATAAATTATTGATCAAATTAAGGTTGTAAATACAAGAGCAAATTAACATAATTATAATTAGATAAGAGTAGAGGTTTATACAGATTAAGTTGTGACTCAAAAAATTTTAAAAATTCTATGTTCAAATTTCTTTTTAACCCAGTTCAATCCACTAATTTTATCGATATTTATTATTTATAATTAATAAAAAATTTTAAAATTTATTTTATATTAATATTTATAAATTTTATAATTAAATTTAAATAAAAATATTTTTTAAAATTATTAAATATTAATTCAAATCAAATCAAATTAATTCGAATCAATAAAAAAATAAGTCCAAACGGATCTGACGAGATAGGCAATGGTTCTACCTACAGACAGATCTATGTAAGGGAAGGGGACCAACATGAAAAATTAATAACATTAAATAATCCGAGGAAATACATAAGGATTTCATGGGAGAAATGTAAGTCAACAAAAGCTATAGTCATTTTTTTTTTTAATTTGGCTTCATACAGGTGTTTTTCTTTTTCCTGTATAAAATGGAAGTTATTTAAACCTAGAATCGGTTTTTTTAAACCGAGATTAACAATAACTTCATTAATTAATTATTGGATTTTGCATGAAAATGTAGTTTTACTTGCTACATAATTCTTAATTATAACTATATAATATAAAGACTGCAATATATAAAAAATTGTAAAATAAAATGATTCGTCACATGTGCTGCAGTCATTTTCTTGCCCTAAACAATCATGTCCTTTCTCATTTTCTTCCCTAAGCCAATAAATTTACTTAATAGATTATAATGACACTTGCTTTTTTCTTTCTGAACTTACATATTGATAGTTATATATATCTTGATTTAACCTTGTAAAATGTGCGTGTAAATGTATGTTTTTGTTCTTTTTTTTCATTGAAATGTGCATTTGTCAGTATTTTTTTGTTCTTTTACAATTTGCCCTTTGGTCTTTTAATCATTAAATGTTAACAAGACATGTTTATAACATGCCAGACTCAAGCCCCGAAGGGTGGAAATTAGCTAAACATAAGTAGGGCATATAGGAATATCTGTTTTTCTTCAAAGCTAAAAGTTTCCCAACTTTTATTCAAGTGATTGCAAATTATCGAGTTAGAACAGTATAAAGTTGTTGGAATAGCACCCCCACTTTAATTACATCATATAATGGAAAAAGAACATATGCAATTATGCATCTTGCCTCTCTCTTTTTATATAATTTAACTAATATATTTTCCCCTTGAATTATAGTATTGGGTTGATTGCAGATATAATGTAATATAATATATATTATGCTCTCACGTGATTCTGAAAGAAACCACATGAACACTGGTCATGTGACATCATGTTCATTGTCATGTCTTCTCTTCTCGTTCACACATGCGTAATACATATAAACGTATATGCGTATCTATACATGGAATAAATACGCTATGGTTTTGCCGACTAGATATTTTTGGTTAAGTGACAAGAAGGTGACTTGAAATATATAAACTATTTACTATAAGAGTGTTAAAATTCTTGAGGTTTAAAATTTACATATGCATGTTGAAATATATATATATATATATATATAAGATCTACTAAAAATATCTAGTGTGTGAAAAACATAAAAACAATAATATTTTGATTTTTATTTGATATACTAATAAGTTATAAATTTATGATGATCAGTCAAAAAGATCATATCATTTTTATTAAAAATTTTTAAAAATAAATACAGATAATTTTTTTATCAATAAAATAGTATCATCCAATACATTAGTAGTGTATAGATTTATACATTATCAATGCATTAAATATAAATTTATATTAAAGTTTAAATTTTAATATTTATAATTTTTTCTTTTATTCTCATACTGCAACTCTCATCGTAAAATATATATATATATAATTCATAGTATTTTAGTAATGAAGTAATTTGTCGATAAAAGTTAAAATTTTAATTTCAGCAATTAAAATTCAAATCTAAAAAAAACAGTTGGAATATCACCATTAATAAAGTAGTGTGCATTCAGAGTAGGAATTAATTAGGTTATGAAAGATGATGTTCGGTTCGGTGGAAAGATTGAAGATTGTAGCAATGGCCGCATCTTTACTGTCCACAAACTTCGTTGGTTCCCTTGGCCTTGTGTATATAAATATATAAATATATATGTGTGTGTGTGTGTGTGTGTGTGTAATATACGGTTATTTTGGTGTTAGCTAGAAAACGACCATTCCTCTTCGCACAGAACAGCCTGCCTGCCTAAAAGTCTAAATTAAACCATCACGTCTCTTCCGGCGGTCCGCTTCAGCCCCGACTCCTACTTCTCTCCACAGCTCTTCTGATAATAAAACTCTACCACTGCCACTATATATTGACAGGCTGGCTGGGCGCCACCACTTCAAATCAAACATCACAAAAAATGCTGGCCTCCATTCACTTGTATTCTTCAATTATATTATTATTTCAGCCTATTTCTTTTATATATATATATATATATGTATACATATTATTTCATATACGTCCCCTTAGAAATTTGAAGTGATCATTAATATATTGAAACTTGCAACAACCTCACCTTGACGACTTTAATTTCTTGTCATCAAGCGTGGTGTGGGTCCTTAATTAGCACCTCAAAAGAATTATCGTTAGATTGAGTTATTAAATTTAAAGATCCATGTATTATATTCGAACTTATTCCGTTGGGTTCGTTAATAGCTCAAAAGAATTAATGTTAGATTGAGTTATTAAATTTAAATTTAAATTTTTTTATTCTAATTATTTTAAATTTAAATTATTTTAAATTTATAATTTTTTAAATTTAATTTTTTGATAATCAAATTAAATTAGAAGAAATTTAAATTTAAACTATCCCAAATAAATATTTTAAATTCAAATTTATTTTATCAACTTGTTGCTTGCTATGTCAGATGAGGTTGACCATCAGCGTGAGATTGTAATCCTATGTAATGAATTTTCTGGGCTTGGGGCTCCCTCTCTTCTCTTTGGGTCTAGCAAGAAAACTGATGACTAAGCAATTAAATTTGTTAGGCAAATCCACGTAAAAATTCCAAATTTTGTGGTAATTTGCTTTTCAAACAAGGAAAAATTACATTACATGATGTCATTAAGCCACCAAAACCTGTTTAGAACATGATTTGTCGTTCGAGTCTAACATCTTAACGTCCTTCCGAATAATAAGTTTGAATTTTCTAAATATGAAATGTGAGAAACGTGTAATATTATTATTAGATGGGGATTGGATAACGACATTGACAAAATGAACGGCAATGGAAATCAAATCAAATTCTAAAGCCATCTAAGTTGAATCCAAATTTGGTTTTACATCATGCTTTAAGAGTACGAATGCACGCCGATAGCATTGTGATTTATCCCCAAGACATGATTGCAGTTAGAAGAAAAGTTCTATCTTCTTCGTGGTAGACTATTGGTTGACCTTAAGTATAACTTTTTTAAACTCGAATTTGATTTTATCTAAATTATTATTTAATAATTAAAAATTTTTTATTTATAATTATTTATAAAAAATATATAAATATTAATATAAAATAAAATTTTATTTTTATTAATTTATAAATAGTAATTTACATTTTCGGACTAAGCCTAAAAAATATAAAAAATTCAAATTACAACCTGACCTATTAATATTTCTACTTCATAGCTATGATTGTAAAAGAATTGAGCTTTAAATATTTGTTTGCGAATATTAAACAGACATGTTCATGAATATACAATTAAATATGTTCGTGAATAATTAAAAATATATCCATAAACAATAAATAAACAAATTTAAACAAAAAATACATTTATTAGTTTTAAGTTTAAAATAATAAAACATAAATATTATTAATAATATTATAAATAAATAAAACACAAATAATAATAATAATAATAATAATAATAATAATAATAATAATAATAAATGAGTTTTAAATAATTTATTAAACGAGTTTCAAACGATATGAGTTTATTCCTGAATATAAATGAATCAAACATACTATGTTCGTATTTGGTTTATTTAATAAACAAGCCTCAAAATCTCCTTCATATTCATTTATTTAACTTAATAAATGAATGTAAATGAATAAAACTTAAATTGTTTATAAACCATTCCTCAAACGTTTTGTTCATTTACAGCCTATTCATATCTATTACTTTAAAATTAAATTTGATTAATACCAAATATAATTATAATAGAAGTAAAAAGTTTTGGAAACATTGATCCATCCATCATCAGAAACTAAGACAAAAGATTGCTATCAATTATCATATCAGAAATTTTAAAACAACATGACTTTAATCTCTATCCAAACTTGAAAACATCTAATTTAAAATGATCTGAACTCAAATCAACATAAATAAAAAATAAATTAATGCAAAGTTGCTGGATCAAAACTTATAATAAAAGAGGAGAATTTACAGTGGATTGTCATTGTGATAAGTGGCGTTCCATCATCTCAGCTGATGCTTTCTATTATATACCAGAACCATCCTCCTGTCGACTACATCAAAGGTGTTTTGGAGGGGAAATGGGAAGGATTGATAGCATTTTTGGATTCATTCTTTATGGGATGCAAGAAAACCGTGGCATGGATTATAAGGGACAATACTAAAATCTGCCAGGCTTGTTGGATTTGTTGAAAATTAGGCAGCCCAATGTCAGGAACCACATCATTTTGGGTCCCGTTGGGCACCGAGCTTTAAAAGCTTGGTTTTGGGCCCTTGGGTCGACCAGATTACAAGTTATTATTCCAAGTTTGTGATGCCAATTGCCAACCAAAAACAACCTTGTCTTCACTGAACGCCCATGTAACGATCCTCAATATTCGAGTGTCGGATTTCTATTGTTGTTCAGAGTTGGGTTTAGAAGTCAGCATCAACAACAATAAATGATTCTACTAATGCGTCAGTCAAAATAATAAATGATTCAATTAATGCTAAGCTTAATTTTTTAAATATAATAAAATATAATATATATAAATCAATAAAAATAAAATATTACGTAAATATTTATTAAAAAAATTTTATAATGCAAATAATTAGTTTTAAAAAATAATAAAAATATAAAATATTTTAAATATAATTATAATATAATATATAAATATAATTATAGTACGAGTATATAAATTATCGTATTTAATTAATGCGTCAGTAATAGTTAATGATGCCTGGTGCCAAGCAGAAAACGACATTTTTCCTCGTCTTCTCCGATCACCCAGATGAAATGATCGTCAATATTTGAGTTTGGAGTTCCATTTTTTTAGATTTTCGTCTAGAAGTCGGTATCAAAGAACCCAGAATCCCCAGAGATTACAAACAGAGAAAACAGTAGAAGAAAGGCAACAAAGTCAACGAAATGGAGTCACCATTCAAAGCAGATGCATTGAAAGGCAAGGTAGCTTTGGTGACAGGAGGTGGCTCAGGAATTGGATACGAGATCTCATTGCAACTCGGGAAACATGGTGCCTCTGTTGCCATCATGGGCCGACGCAAAGATGTTCTTGGCTCTGCTGTTGATGCACTTCATTCCCATGGCATCCGTGTAATTTTGCTTTTACTTCCTTATATTTCCACTCTATAGCCTTTTACCGTATCTTTATCGTTACTTGTCTTTTTCAAGTTTGCTTTTGGAAATGCAAAACATCAACTTTTTCTGTCAAATGGGTTCACCAAAATCTTTGGAACTGATATAAGAATATGGGTGGAAAAAGTTTCTTTCATCAGTTGAAGCAAATTCTGTAATTAAGGATCATATTCTAATTGAAGTTTTTCCAAAACCTTGACTTTTTTCTAATGTACAATAAAAATAGAAGATTTCTTCCTATCTTATTTTTAACTAGTATGATTAATAGATGATTATATTTATATAGTCTTAAAGATCACTTTAGTGCTTGATCCTCTAGAGGTGGGACTTGAGATTAATTATTGCAGGCTATAGGGATTGAGGGAGATGTCAGAAAACTGGATGATGCAGCTAGAACTATGGAATCAACTTTCAAGCATTTTGGTAGGCTTGACATCCTTGTGAATGCTGCTGCTGGCAATTTCCTTGTGCCTGCTGAGGATTTATCTCCCAATGGATTTCGAACAGGTTTGTACATGAATTTGTAATCGCTTAAGCTTATTTCCTCAAATTTTCTAATTGTTTCATTCAAAATCTTAGGGTACTGTTTCCGGAGTCGAATGTCATATGGAATTGTTATCTATATGTGATTTATGAAAAGCTTCTCTTGTGTTGGAGATGTTGAGTTTCTCGCTTCCAAGTTTTGTATTCAGATTCTATGATTACTCTTTTATCGAAGAAGGCATTTAAAGGTTAATTAATTCTTTATTTCATTTTATTGGCATTTGCAGTAATTGAGATAGATACTATTGGAACTTTTATAATGTGCCGTGAGGCTCTTAAATATCTTAAGAAAGGGGGACCTGGGAAGGACCCCTTCACTGGTGGAACGATAATAAACATAAGCGCAATTTTACAATATGGAGCATCATGGTACCAAATTCATGCTGCTGCTGCGAAGGTTAGTAAATTAGCTGGCAAAGTTTGTTAAATCTTTACTTTGGACTCTTGTGAATTGGATTTAGTTGCCATATGCTTCGTTTCCACCAGGCTGCTGTTGATAGCGTTACCAGAAGCTTGGCATTGGAGTGGGGGGAAGATCATGGCATTCTAGTCAATGGGATTGCACCAGGGGCTATCGAGGACACTGCTGGTCTCACTAAACTTGCACCTGAGGAGATACTTAGTAAGATTAAAGAGAAACCGTTGTACACGTTTGGGGAGAAATGGGATATTGCTATGGCTGCTCTCTATCTTGCATCTGATGCAGGTTTGTAGTTTTTGTCTCGTTATTTAGTTATATGACCATTCAGCTAAACCAGGTTATGATTCCTGTATCTTAAACTGTTTATATGACCTTAAAATACTTTAGTCTCTTTCCGTTTAAACTCTTTTGGATCTATAAGCTTAACAGAAGCAGCATTTGGCAAGCAATTGAGCTTTATACAGAAAACCTGGTTTTCAGTGTATGCTGACAGTCAGTTTGTGATTATTGCAAATATTCATATTTGCTAATACTGTACTGGAGAAAATATTCCGTTTGTGATCTGAATTCCGATTTGATTGGGGGAAAATGGGAAAAAAAAAATATAAACGTAAGAATTTCGATGCATTGATAATATCTTAGGATGTTCTGGCCCAAGATTTAGTATTCAGTGATGGGATGATCTGGATTTTTCTGATACCATAGGGAACATTTTAATCTCTGTGTTCATTGCCATCCATCCATGTGGTGCTCTTCCATTTACTCCTTTCCCTCTATTTGTGCTCTGAGCTTAAATTATGCAGGAAACCTCATCCTCAAAAACCGCTCACGTGATCTATGTTTCTTGCACTCAGGTGTAAGTTTTGGATATAAATGTGTGTCTGACATGGTATTTAGAGGGTCCTTGGAAGTTTATACTCTCATAGTTATCGGACATAGGTATAAGACATGGATACTTAAAAAAAAAAAACAAAGAGTTGAAACAACATAGCCTGTGATGGTCGATTGGCTTTGCTTTATTTTAATGATTAAAGCTACAAAATAAATTCTGTGATCTTAATGACAAATAAACCTCCCTGTAGTCTTTGTTTCCTTCCAGTTTTGTATTAACACAATGCATTTAATCTTTCGAATGCTTAAAGGGAAATTCGTGAATGGAACAATCTTGGTTGTTGATGGAGGACAATGGCTGAGCCGACCCCGTTTGCTGTCGAAAGATGCTGTGAAGCAACTGTCTAGGAGAGAGGAGATAAGGTCTAGGGTTGCACCAACTGGGTTACCAAAGAGCAAGTTGTGATAAATCTATATGATGTTCTGTTGCTGAGGCCTATTCTATTCTGGTTGGGTATAAGTTACCATGAATATATGTTTAATTTTAGTAAGAATCTGCTTTATTAGCAGTGAAAAACCCATGATAGTAACTTTATTTTCCCCCTTTTCATTGACAGTAGTATGTATCAAATGCTTCAGCAATGGTGTGTGCTCCCATTTGTTGGAATAGAAACTTGATTAATTTTTTTTTTCCAAGGATTTTTGTGTTTAACCATCCATTTGTTGTATGTTTTCTTTGTAGTTGTGATAATGCATCAGCATTTTGTGATTATGTTGGGAAATGTTGATTGGCCTAACAAAAAGAAAAAAGGACTAAAAACTTATTCTCTTCCTATCCTAAGTTCAATCCAAATAATTTATATAATCATTTTTTAAAAAAATAATATTTATACTTATTTGATTCAGATTTTAATATTTATATTTTTTTATTCTCGTGATACCATTTATATATATATATATATATGTATATATATTCTTATTCTGTTACTAGTATTGATGGTTTCAAATTCAACAAAGACAAATATTCGTCATTATTTGCCTACCTGTTAGCATCAATGGAGGACAAACTTTAGAAAGCATCTAGAAAGTCTAAACTCTAAAGAAAAGGCTAATTTCTATTTTGTTTTTGTTTTGTTTTGTTTCTATTTATTGGCTCTTCTTAAACAAGCAGATGTCAAGCAACTCTAATAAAACTAGGTTTTAAGCAAAATATTTTTACTAATGAATAATATAATATAATTATTACTATATATTTCATTTCTGAATTTTTGAATAACTTAATTAGTGTTTTTTATATATTAAATCAAATAAATTAGTTTTAATTAAAAATCTATATTTAATATATCATATTTATCGTTTAGAATTCAATTATATATAATAACTCAAATTGTTTTCAATGAATTAAAACCATTAAATACCAAATTGAAAAAAAAACAGTAATTTATGCAATGTATTACATTATTGTAATATTTTTTAATGAGTTTGGTGTTAACATAAAATAATGATAATAATTAATAATTAAAAAATATTTATTTTTAATAATTAATGATAAAACTGTCTAACTTCGCTTAAATAGTTTTTAATTTAAAATATTTTTATTATATCTAAAAAGACGTATTATTATATTAATTTTTTTATAAAATATATATAAAGCAAGTTATTCGCAATAGATAAAATCACAAATAATTTACTTTAAAAAATTCACTATTTTTATCCACACGTTACGTAAACTTTGAAAACACAATGTTTGTTTTTCGGTGTAACTGGCGTTAATTCACTAACATGTTTAAAAATCTTTGAAGATCGCGCGACAGCCAACGAAAGGAACAAAAAGTTGCCGACACGACATCCAACGACAAGTTGACAGAGACTTTAAGGGAAAATTAAATTTAAGGACAATGGAGTTTTTATTTTTACAGCAAATGGTAATCGAAAACTATAATACATTGGGTGAAATAAAACTTTAAGTTTTATATTTAAAGAAATCATAATTACTCAAATGCCCTCTTCTTCCTCTTCTTCTTCAACCGCTAAACCCAGGAACTCAGAACCCTGTAGTGATGGTTGGCCGCACCGTCGATCACCGATTGGACTGAAAAACTATAACAACTTCTTTTCGATCTCATGAACCTGATTTCAACCTTCGTTTTTTCAGAAAGTGTTTTAATTTCTTCAAATCTAAGCTTAAAGTTTCGACCTAACCCTTTTTGATCTCGCAAACCCACCGGGCTCAAACTCAGACCGTGGCCTCCTTGCATCTCAAACTAGTCTCTGATCTTCGAGAATTGTAAAACAAGGCCCAAAACTCCACGAACCCCATCCTGGAAAAAATCCGAATGGTCCCTCAGAGAGACCCGAATTTCTCTCCAAGGATCAACTGATCCAGGTAGAGGTCAGCCTGCCATGGATAAATCTCAACAGAGCAAAAGGAAAGAGAAGATGAGGTCAAGAATTTGTCTTTTCATTGAGATATTTTGGTAATTATAGTTTCTTTAAATGTAAAATTGTGAAGTTTCATTTCCTTCTATGTAATTATAAATTTTCATTACCTCTTGTATATAAAAAAAAACTCAATTCCGCTGAATTTAATTTTCCCAAATTTTAATGATTAAACGACATTTTAGCTGAAAAAGTTAAGTTGGCCAAGCCTCGAACGTGCTCGTGCGATTTTTTTTTCTTTTTATTCGATGTCGTGCGATCTCCCGAAAGTCTTCCTCCCAAATCGCGAGTACCGCGCGAGCGAGCTTATAATTCATAGTTGACCATATCATTCACATTTTTAAATTAAAAAAATAAAAATAAAATAAAAACTTCCGTCTGTAGTTATTATGAAGATCATTACTACTATGTATATTGGGCTTTTTTATACAAATAATATATATTTTTTTATTATTTACGAAAATAGGTTAAAATCAGATTATTTACCGAACATCAATTTTTCAATTTAATTGAGAAATCGCCATTTGAAATGGCGATTTTATAATTTAGTTGAGAAATCGCCAAATCATAGTCATTTCTCAATTAAATTGAAACCAATTGCAATTGAATTTAATTCCGGTGGCCGGAATTTAGATGAGAAATCGCCATATCACATGGCGATTTCCCACCTAAAATATTTTTTTTTTTCAATTTTGTTTTT
>JBBYHM010000007.1:4124858-4163270 GCA_038381775.1 Adansonia rubrostipa | reverse complement strand
TTCTCAATTAAATTGAAAAATTGGCCTATTTCGGTAAATAATCTGATTCCGGCCTATTTTAGTAAATAAAAAAAAAAAGAATTATTTACATAAAAAAGCCATGTATATTGACCCAACATTTCTGACATTTCAAAAACAAGGAGGCGACGCTTTAAATAGTCTTTGTTGTAACAACGGTTACCTGGGCTTCATACTTTCTTGTCCTTGGCTTCCCTCTGTGTCTTCATGTTTAAGCGGCGTAAAACCCGTTTCAGATTATGACAGTCTCATACATTCAAATCCAAAAGACATATTTATTTATCGAGTAAAATATAAGCTCAAGGCTTACCTTTCTTCTCCTCGAAGACGCACGATTTTTTTTATTTCCCCATTTTATTATGCAATCGCTTGGTTTCACAATCTCTTTCACTCATAACCGAAGAGGTACTCCTTTTGATTCAAGTCTACGTCAATCTTTATACCTTTCTTAAGGAATCCAAACTAAGAATAATTTTAAAAATATGATATTATTTATCACATGTTCAATCCCAAAAGCATATTTATCAAATAAAGAAAAAGTTTATTTATTTATTTATTTATTTATAAGCTTTAAACAGATCTCATTTCCATTTGCAATACAGCTAAGCACTTACTCGAGGGAGATGAAAAATTATTTATCTATTTATTTATTTTTTCAATGTTTGGTGGGCACCATCCATCTTGGAATGGGTAGATGTACCTTACATTAAATATTATCTTTATTTAAAACTTTTTCTTGTATTTTGTAATATTGTTTGTTTGGTACGACCCACTAAAGTTTCGAGGCAAAACAACCCCACTACAAATAGGAAGATGTAGATGGCCATTTAAATTCTTGAATTTCTTATAAAATATTAAATGTAAAAGAATATCAAAATGAAATTGTTTTTATATTTTTTTAATAAATAGGCAATTAGTTACCTCAATATTAAAAGAAAGAAATATCAAATGTTCTTTCTATGACTCTCCAATCTTAAACCGCCCTTGTTTTTATTTTATCTTTTATAAATTTAATTTAACAATTATAAAAATATAATATATATACAAATGAGGAGCACAAAATTGTTTTTCCTTTTGTGTTTTTGTTCAGAATTGGTTGACCATTAAACGCACAAACGTAGCCAGCAGAGCATCCAAATCAGCGGACCATACTAAACTACGCGACGATCACACCTAAATACGGCCCCATTTTAGCATTTTTATCTAATAGTCGCGCGACTGTGTCCTTTATCGACCGATCCTCGCGCGATCATGATAGGCGGTAGCGCGATAACGCGAGTTTTAGGTTTCCTCCGACTATAAAATGTAAGGCGTCTTGTGAACCTTGTCAAATATATATCTTGGAGGAGGAAATCGTTCGATAATTTTTTTTTTTAGGGTTGGAAGAAGAAGACCTTTTTGTCTTTGAAACTATGGCTCCATTCATGTTACGTGGCCATCTTCAGACTGTGGTGCTAAGCAAGAAACATTTCAAATCGAAGGCTAAGCGTGTAAAATAATAATCTTCTCGTTTAACCCTGCTACAATTTTGTGTTACAATTCTACTATATATGGTTATTGATTATTTTCGTTCGTAGTTAATCTAGGGTTTTGTTTAATTGATATGGTGATCAGGGAAGGAAAGGGATGAAGGACATGGAGAAAAGCTTCAAGAGGTTGAAGTTAGAGATGGAGGAAATAAGCGAGGAACAAAAGAATATCAGGGAAGGGCAAAGGCAAGTTAAAGAGAAATTTGAAATGATCGAATCAGAGTGCGAGGAGTTAAAGAGGGAAACTAGACTCATAATCCAGCAAAGTGCCAGGACTCAGATCAAACTTGCTCTTATGTTTCGCATACTGAAAGCAAGGGAAGCCGGCGACTTCGGTACCGCGGCCACTCTCACCGAGATGCTTCGGTTGGTTTCTTAACTCTTAATTCAATATTGGTGATATTATTTCTAGATCTAACAGAAAAATTAATACGAATATAGGAATGCTGTATCAAAACTTATATAAATAAAAAATACTTTAAATACGATTATCACAATGAAATATATGAATTGAAAATGGATATACGAATTGTAATCTTTGGCCTAAATATTACTGTATATATTTCTTCAGTCAGGTTAATTAGTTCTGGTTGTTCACAATAAAGCTATTTGGGAGATGGCGTGCTAGTTTAATTTCACCAACTCTGGTTCTTCTTTGAAGTCAGTCAGAACAATTAGGCTTAATCTAGCTAGTTTATATCTATATTGGTTCTTTTCAAATTAGTAAGTTGGTTCCCAGAAATAATGAATTATGAAACAATTTTAATTCCCTTTTGTCTAATTTAAAGATAGGCACTGGAAGAAATATTTTTCCAAGTACAGAAAAAAAATTTAAATATCAGGGACCAATCCTTGAATCATTTCAATTGTAATCCCTTGGGAAAATGCATTAGTTGAATTCATTTTCATATATTACGCCCATAAGAATCAAAGAGTTTTTAAGAATTTCATTGCATGCTGGAAATCATCATCGCATGTAAAGTAATTGATACCAATTATTGGTCAAATATATCTGCAATTATGGAATGAGTATGTAGACTTGGTTGCAGACATTCTTGGTTATTTTATAGTATATCATATTCTGAGTCGATATATAAGGGAAAGCTATGCCTAAAAACTAAAACTACAGCATCTGGAAATGCCTGCCTGAAGAAGACAAGTAAAGAGATGGCAATATTTTTTTTGAATCAACCAACTTGAACTCCCAAAGAAACGTTTTTGTCAAATATTAAAGATTCCCTTTCATGCCCCAGCAAAATTTACACCCTTAAAAATATAAGATCATGATGCATATACACATATGCATGTATATCAGTCAACTGCCTTTCTAGTATCACCACATTCATTAATTGTTTGTATTATATATTTGATATTTCTGCCTTTTCTTATGCAGTGAAATAGTTGGAAGAGAGAGGGAGGAAAGCAAAGCTTACCATTGAATCACCATGATAAGCTTCCTGAGTTCTGCTGCTCCAAATAGTAAGAAATAAAATTGTAGGACAATTAAGTGCATGCTGTCTTTCTGCATTGCCGTTTGTTATTAACTCTTGCTACTGATGTTTGTTATCTGCGTCGTATCATGTTAGGTGTGTTTAACTTTCAACTTATCAAACTCCTGTTGTGTTTGTGCTGTTTCGGTTTATGAGGTTGAATGTTACATATTAAGACTTAATGAAGTTGAAATAAACTAGTCATCGTTGTTATTGATGCTACACTTGAGTGGCAAACTTTTAGTCCTAGCATGCTTTCGTTCCTTTTGTTAACAAGTGTCAATTTATAACATTAAGATTAAAATTAGTTAAATGCGTGTATCTGTTTAAAATCTAAGATCACTAACAAATCTAGAACCTAGAAGATGTAGGTTAACGATATATATCAAATAATCAATGGTCAGGGTGGGGATATATCTTCTTCACGGAAGTTAGACCATCATTTTTTCCCAGGATTTTTAAACGTAGGACGCTGATCAAACGATTATAGATGATGAATAATGAAAACCGAGCTTGTCGATTTCACAAACTATTTTGTCATCACAAGCTGTCATAGAATAGCGCTGCAATGCATCGCAATGCTTCTTCATAGTTTACACAACACCATGATTCAAAGTGCATGGTAGAGGAGGTACTTCATTTTCTGGTTGCCGGTAATATGATCGCCAAAGCTCCAAAAGGCTTTTCCAAGTCAACAACCTTACAACAGAGAATGGCAACCACGCTGACCTCGTAAGGCTCGGTTTTGCACTTCTTTTGGAAAAAATGTGTTTAAATAACATAATTTTATAGCGTAAAAAGTTAATTTAAAATTTTTTAAATATTTAACATTATTATCAAAGAGCATTACAAGGATTTTTTATAAAATAAAAAGATGGATTTTATTAGAACGTTACGAAAGCACCTTCAACTGAAATGACATTGGCTCTTACTGGTGGACAAAAAAAAAAAAAAAATCTAAAAATGATAGAGTAATTGAAATGGAAGATAAAAATATATTTAAGATTAGGAAAGCAATATAATTATTTTATTTAAAAATTAATTTTTAAACTATAAAAATTTTATTTTTTGAATTTTATTGTTTAGATTTTCAAATTATAATTTTAATGGTAAAAATCAAAATTTTTAACTTAATTCAACATTGCATTTACAGTGAAATGGTGATTTTGGTTTCAAAATTTATGCCAATAATAGTTCTAAATGCAACGTTAAAAAAGGTCACTAAAAATGCAGCCTTATGAAAGGGATTCATTCCGCACAATGTTTTTTTCCGGTGTTCATCTCTTCAAAATACATATGAGATTTTAAAATGCACAAGATTTCAAACCTATCTTTATCTCTCAGAAGCAGAATTTTTAATACGCCAATAACAAGCAACATGCACCAGTGGTATTCTATCCATCCTCTACAAATAGAAGCCTTATGACAAGGCAAGAATAAAAGCTTGGCAGGACATAATTCGGTAGGATCTATAATCTTACATCACCGAAGTTACAAAATTAAACATTCACCAAATCAAATAAGTATAAAACTAAGGTAAAAAATACAGGCTGAGAATCTTTTGATGTTCTTGAGAAGCCTACTTCCAAGCATTCCTTTCAAAGGATGGCTGATAGCAAACTAACTAGTACCTAATTAGGGAGCCACAACCACAGATATTGAAGCCTTTGGACATGCTTATAACTGGGCATATTGGACTTCCTCTTACAGCAGAGCCTTGACCCCGAATCAACTCGTGTTGACCTCTCTTTAGAGAAAAATGATACATTTTGATCAAAATAAATAACTACGGTTGAAATAGGGAAGGCGATACCAAAATTACAAAAGGGTCACTGTAATCAAAAGGGCAGTCAAAGCTACAAGATGACCGATGAGTCTGGAATTGCAAAATGCATTCATGCTGTTGGCCAGCTAAACCACGAACTACCCATCAGGTTTACACCAATCTCTTTTCTCACATCAATAGCTTCCAATCAGTTTACAACAAACTACAAATAAAGGAAATTAGGAAGCAAGTGCCCATTACATGATCCTTAGGTAATCCTAGAATCTGGACCAACTCCCGGAACATATCAACAATTTTATGAATATAGGCAATCCAACACTTAGCATCAACTCTGAAATTCATTTCTCAATAACCTAATAAACACAGGTGAAAGAGCAATAGGATCATTCAGCTACCATATAGTTTGCAGTCTAGCATACAAGATATAATTCAATATTACATCGAAGGATAGTTGCATCTTAAAACTTCTATTGCAAAAGAATAAGGGGTCCTAATCAGTCTAGGATCGTACATACTAGTTTGCAACATAGTTCGTCCCTGCATCACTTCACAGAATACAAATTTACCTTGACAATCAAGCATCCAAGTTCTCCATTTGAATGCCGCTCTTGAGAGGCACATACTCCCCAAGATACCCACCAAGATGATCATGCAAAGCACTCTTATCGATTCCTTGATGATGATAACTCTTACAAACATAGTAAAATACACTCTGCACCAATAAGCCAACAAGATTCACTATCACCAAAACTCCAACCAAAAATCCCCCCACCACAATTCTCCCAAAAACCCCATAACTTTCCCCTCCATGCACCACTACAGCTCCAAAAATACCCCCAATCATAGCACAAATTGTCAAATATCCGAAAACCAAAATGAAAGCCATCTTAACCCTCCCTTTCAACAACTCGTAGCTCTTCTTCATTGCTGCAAGCCCGTAAATCGGTTCAAGCACCGATACCACACTGGCCAAATGCCACAGCGCCGTGATATAAACGTGAACGCCCAAAAAGAGCACCAAAATTACTATGAATGCAAAGAAGGATAAAAGGGCGTTATGGTTATCAACGGCATCGACAAATATGACCAAGAAAGCCATCAACAAGGCATTGTAAACAAACATCAGGAGAGAAATCCATGAGAAGGTTATAAAAAGGCGCTTAAAAACCTTGGGTATGGCTGAAATCGTGAAGGTGAAAGAGACAGGCTTTGACGTGTAGAGAGATGCAACTGTGAAGACAACTGCAGCTGTTGATAAAAGCGAGAAGGCAAAGAGGAAGATGAGGTAAAAGAACTGGAAGGTTAAGAGGAGTGTCCACTCGTGACGGGTCTGGGCAGGGTCAGCTAATGGATGGGATTTGAGTTGAGTTAAGATTGGGTGGGTGAAAAGCGAGTGAGCTAAAATGGCAAAAGAGAGAGGAAAAATAACAGCTAAGGTTATGAGATAGAAGGTTTTTGGGGATCTTTTAGGGATTGAAATTGATTCTCTAAGGATGCCCGATATGGACAAGAACTGAAGCTCTTCCGGGGCAAGATCCATGGTGTTTTCAAGGTTCAGAAAATTGAAAGAGGGATTTGAGTTGAGACTGAGTTGAAGAAGAAAGTTTAAAGATCGTTGGAAATTAAAGCAGGTAGGATATCAGTCAGTTGGCAATTTGAGGGTACTCGGAAGATTTTAGACGACTTTTTTCATTCCAGTGTTATACACTGCATCTGCATGAGATCAGATGAGATCAGTTCAGACATGATATAATAATATTAGCCGGTGTCGGCTGCCTTGTCTTTTTGCTTTCGGCTTTGAAATTACAACAACCCAATAAAGTTGGGCTGCACTCCACGGAGTTCCAAAGAAGTTAGTCCAAATAGAATTCATAATATGGGTCTACGAAAGCCCAGAGAACAACGATTAAAGTAGGGATAAATTTAAAAATTTTTTGACATTTAAGGTTAGCAATACTTAAGCTTTGTATTTTAAAAGTTGACATTTATTTTTTCTGTGATTGTATTTTTTGACATCATTGTAACACTAGAACTAGAAAAAAATTGACACTTAATCCCGATTTTAGAGATATAAAACGTAAGCCTTTGATGCTTTACAACGAACACTTAACTCCCCTTTGCTTTTATCCCGTTACATTTACCTCCAATTATTAATTTTCTGTAACAATCTCATGAACTATTACCTTAGTTCATGATCTAAGCTTTTCTTTACCATATTGTTCTTCACTATGCAACCATGAAAATTTAAAAAATGGAGCTTATTGAAGTCATCATTATTAGCATCAGTAGCATTTAATTCTTCTCTAGACGGGGAAAACAAGAATTTATCACCATATTTGATTCAAGATTCCAAGCTTCAAGACTTAAACTATCCCGAAATTAACCTGTTTGAAGATGTGAATTCTATGGATTTAAAGTTCTAGCACTTTTTAACTCTAAACCGTTATCAAATTGTTTGCACTATTGAGAAAGTCAAATACGCCCAGAAAAAATCATGAAAAACTGTTCATCATTAACACTAACACTGCGTTGCTTATAACACTAGAACCAACTATTGCTTCATTGCCTGCAACAACTTCATTATCAACATCGGCAACAGTAGCCATGTTTAAAGCTACATGTCCTAGTTGCTTGCAATATATTATAGCTTCTAAGACGAATCACTGGTGCCCTAACTGTAATTCTTTTGTTCTATCTGTCTTGGCTATCAAAGGCCTAGAATTGATCTCAATGAATCATTTTTAATCTATTTTCAATTAGAATATGGACATAATTTGTAACTCTATAATGCAAATAAAGAGTTGTTTTCCTTCTTAGTTTTGTAAATTGAAACATATTATTTAAATTTCTGGTTACCTTTTTCTCGTACAAAAAAGTTGTAAATCGGGAAAATTGAAAACAAAAAAAAATCAAGGGAGTTAAGTGTTAGTTTTTAAAGTACATGAGACTAAGTTTTATACCTTTAAACCACAGGGGTTAAATATAAATTTTTTTATACTTTTTTAATTGCGTTATAACAGCTGTCAAAAAATAAAACCACAAAGGAGATAAATGTTAACTTTTACAACACAGGAGGCTTAGTATTACTCACCCTAGATCACAAGGGATTTTTAAAGTTAACCCATTAAACTACCTCCTTCCCTTTTAACGGGTTCTCAGAGAATCAACCTATCCTCCAGGCCCCACCCCCGAGTGAAAGAAGATACGCACTCGCACTGCAAATTACATCAAGGTGAGCTCCTTCTCACATTTTCTTGCCTGGTAAACACAGCAATTTGATTATTGATATTTGCATTCATATGCATGTTGTCTGAGGTGGCCAATCTCTTTGCTGACTCTATATTCTGATTAGCTTTTTGTTTATGTTCTCAGATTTACTGTTATGTTTTAGTTCCTTTTAAATCCGTTCCCTTTTTTTTTTTCCCCTTTATTTTATATTGATTCCCGCTGTTAATTTGCTATCCTAACTTCATTTTCATTGTTTACTAGGTTCTCTAATAAAAGCTTCAATTTGATATTGTCTGGCCAATTTGCTTCTCTACAAGTCAAGATGGTCTATGCCTTGTCCTTTATTTTCATTTTCAATTGTTCTTTTTAGTAGAGATGTAACTTTGAATAGATTCTCAGTTTAAGTTATTCTATAATTTATTTGATAAGTTGTAATTTCATTTATCGGAAGATAACAGAATTCTGCTATAAATACAACGATCAAATACAAAAGCTATCAAGAATTTCTGTTCTATCAATATCCCATTCTGAAATAGTAGAATTAAACTTTCTGCTTGCTCATTGCAGTCCCTTGTCTTGTACCCGTGTCAGCTAAATTTCTCTGTTACTTTCTAGTTACTTCAATCCCGTGATCTTTCTCAAGTGCATAAAATCTACTTCCTTTAGCTTGTCAAGTTAATGTCCAGATTCACTTAATAGGAGAAAATTATTGGGTGCAGGTTGTGAATATCATTCCCCTCAGAGTTGGATTTCCTCCCAGAGGACAATTTTGATTACAAAGGTTGTTTGAATGATACAGAGAAGTGTAATAATACTAGGTTGTGAGTTTGTGATACACTTTGAGAGCAAGTTCAATGATTCAAACTGCACAGCCAGCAGCTACTTTTTTGGCATATTTACCCACTTCATGGTTTTGGGGATATGTACACGTATATAGACATATATGGTCTGATTTCTTTTAGTTGATATCAAAAACAATTGAATAAAATTTTCACAAAATAGCCTCATTATTATTAGTCAAAGCATGTAAGTTTAGATAATGACTTATCACGTAATTCAAAGCCAAAGGTTGTGTTTCGCTTAGGACGATGGATGATAAACATATATTTAGGCACTTAGTGACAAATATACAATGGATATTGAGGATGGAAGTAGTAGCTTGATGTCCAAGCAATTGGTGGAGAATTATATTCAACTTTTGCTGCTTCTTGTTTTTCGTTTTCCTTGTCTTTCACTTCCTCTAAACTTTCTATATTGGCATGGCCGACCTTCTTCCTCAAACACATGATCAGCTTGGTTGAATCAACTCCGTCTCCAATCACCACAACTTTATCTTTTTCATCTCCTTCCAAACCCACTGATATCACACCTATTTATAATTCATTAACATTAAGAAAGAATAACAGCCAATGTTAGATAATAATTCTGCTATTCATAAGATTAAAATAAAAGTTTTGAAAATCCGAAACTTAGTTTAAATATATAGAATAATCAGAAAAGAACCATTGGTTTCAGCTACTTTCTTCAATACTTTGGTCTGAAACCCCTCTCCCTTACCACACTTCGCCAGAATGCACCCCAGAAGAAATCCTTTGGATCGGCCCATCATTTGTATCTTAATAACTATCTTTTGCTGCACAGGAAATTGATATTAATTAAATCATGTTACTTACAAAATCATAATTGGCCTTATATATAATATAATATAATATAATATATAACCCATTGTTTTTGTTGGAAATCAAATGCAGTGACTTACCTTCATGTTTTCAGTGGTACTACTGTCAAAGGAAAATTAAGCTTTTAAGGAAGCTGTGACTAAAAGTATTGGCAATCAGCAATGGGTAATCAGGAAAGAGCAGTAATTAGACCAGTTTTTATAGCATTCTAATCACACCTAGCAAGGCAGAAAAAACAAAATTTGTTTAATTTGTTTACCAAATGATAGTCAGTCAAGATCTGAAACTTTGAATCAGTGCATATCTAACAGGTTTTTGTAATCAAGGATCACTTTCCCAGCAAAGTCGTCCCATGTTTTACTTTGTTTACGCCAACAATAACTTAATGAAATTCTCAACGCGGCTTACTTTCGTTTCATTAATAATATTTGGTTAGTTGTTAACAACTTTTGGTTTAAATTTTCCAATCACTACAATAACACTTGTTTCTAATTCTCTTCCTGATTGAATTTAATATATCAATATGTTTTGGTCTTCTTTCTCAATCTTCCACACAAAATCCAGTTTTATATATATATATATATATATATATATATATAGCAAAACTCATGCCTGCAAATGGAAGGACGGTCTTCCATCTTTTTTTAAAAAAAAAAAAAAAAAACCACCAGAGGCTGAGGAATGATTTATGACACCCATTTGCCCTTGGGGTGGTATTTCTACCCACTGTTCGAAGGTAGTGAAATTTGCCATCATAGAAGCAGAACTGCTTATGATCTAAGTCACAACTCAGAATTTTTCTTTTTTTGTTCAGGTATAGGTTGGGGTACACTTGCATTAACCTAAAAATCCATTTCGATGTTTAATACAAACCAGACGAATTATCCGATCCATAAGCATACGTAGTTTATTACTTAAAGATGTCGTAGAATAGATTGGGATTTTGATAATACTTGAAATTGTAATTGATTTATACACGAATATAACGGATGCTTGATTCCTTTAATTCAACTTGCAATCTTTTGATTAAGAATCATATCAAGCCAGTTGAATGAAAATTTTCGCTCTTTCAACGTAGTTGGTAATTGATCCCAATTCCAAATGACCAAAAGGTTTTAGATTCTACCGTTCTAGTCTTAACCCAATTGCAAGTTGACAATCATTGGAGCCAGTGCCTAGCGCTCCATACCTCTGGTCTTATGGAAATGGAAGAATTAATTTCACATAAACAAGGACCAAATCCAAATTTCTCATCTCTTCATGGTTTTAGTTTCAAAGTACATTAGGCTATTTCGGACTTTAAGAAATGTAAATATAAAAGAAAGGGAGAGAGAGCACAAAGGAAATATTAGGCATAAAAGTTGCGGCATATATATCTGGTTCCGGGTTCAACTCTTTAACCAGGTGGCCATTGCATCTGCCTCCCACCTAGGACATGCAAGTGAAGATGATAAACTGATTGACCTGAGGGAGACAGAGAGACGTATAATCATGAGTAAGAACCGCAAAACAAGTGAACTATGGAGACAAGATGATAAACTCACAAGCACTTGGACCATTATTGATTACAACTCGAAACCCGTCGAGAATGCCTTCCTTTTCAGCAACAATTCTGGCAGCATAAAGAAGTTGACCCAGTATCTTTCCATGCCTTGGTTCAGCCTGACAAGTTAAAAACAAGAAATTAAAACAAGGGCAGTATTCCATCTAGGAAAACTGGGAACAGAATTTCTACAGGACAGCAATTTTCACTTACACTCTCTAGGCAATGTTTGGTACCATGTTAAGATTACTACGGCGATTTAATTACCATGGTGATAAGATTAATAAGATGATTTGATCACTAGTAATCTTAAATTACAGCATTTGGTATGATACAATAGATCATCAGTAATCTTAAATCACTGTGTTTGATATTCTAAAAAAAAGATTATTTAATGTATAAAACCAAAAATAACCTTATTTAAGAATAAGATTATTTAATGAAAGTGATAATTTCAATTTTTATAGAATAAACAACTTAAAAAATAAGAATTTATTGTTCTATAGAAAATTATAAGCTCAGAACTAGTATTGATGAGTAAAATTCAAAGTCTTAACACATTCACATTTAGCTGTCACATAAGTTGCACTCTATAAGATGATTAAAATGGAGATTTGTTTATAAAAATTAAAATTTGCAGAAAAAAAAATATTTTCGTAGACATCAGTAAGAGGGTAAATTCATCTTAATACAATTTTGAATACTCCTCTCCCTCGGTCGTAAAGCTTTTCCACCCTTTTGAATAAGATTCAAATCACCCCACAATGGGGAATTTAATCACTCTCAGTGATCTAGGATCACTACCATGTAAGGTTCCCTAATTACTACCAAACACGCTGATCTAATCACAGTGATTACATCACCTTCGATTTTAAAGAGATCACCTCATGCCAAACACTACCTTAAAGAAACTCCAAACGAGGTTTATAGATCTGTTACGCATGTAATTCTTTTTGGGGTTCGTATGACTCGTCGACCCATGGTTAAAATACAGAAAAGCAGCAGAAGGTAAACTTTATCAATTAGGACTGCAATATCCATAATATGTTCGGATGGTCCAGCCAAGTAATGCAACACAAAACACAACAAATTAGATAGATATAGGCCTAGAATACACCTTCCCGAGCTGTGTCAGTCCATTCCTAAACTTTGGAATTACTACAACATGAACAGGCGCCTGTGGATTGATGTCCTTGAAAGCTAAGACTTTATCATCTTCATACACAATGGTTGAAGGAATTTCTTTAGCTATGATCTTGTCAAATCTGAGTGGAGGGAAAAAATAATCAATTATTAATACAATAGGTAAACAGCACAACTTTTGTACCTTTTTTCAACTTGATTCAAGAATTTTAATAGTCAGCAACACTGTGTTCTCCGTATTCTTCCATATCTCACAGAGAAGTTATCAGCACAATCAATTCTTTGATTAAAACCTATATGCCCCATTTAGCAATACAAATAGCTTGCTTTAAAACTTAAAAGTTATTCCCAAAGTTTTGATTTTTCTAAAACTTGTATTAAAAGGGAGATGAAATTCCAAACTCCTATAGGTGAAAATCAAAATTCGTAAATTCAACAAAGTAATGCAAAACAAATTCCAGGCTGGAACTGGAATGTGATATCAAACCAGGGTATTATGGATGAATACATGGTTGGAGCTCCATTATCAGCATTGATTGCAGCTGCCTTTGCTGCAGACTCTTCATCATGTGTAGCGCTAACACGACATAGATATCTACAAAGAGTGTGATTCAGAGGAATCAAGAAAGGCCAATAAAAATCAACACATAAATTTTTACAGTTTTTCCTCACTTCTCTGGTAGGCTAGACTACCAAAAAAAAAAAAACCCAATTGAACATTCTTTCTACCCCCATTTCATTGATCAGTCAATTGACAACAAAAATAATAGTAGTAATCAGCAATTGAATGCTGAAAGTGAAATAACAGAACTTCACAACCCAACAGAAGGAAAGCAACAGAAAAAAAAAAACCTGCGCGAGTGATTTGCGGCTAGAAAATTGATGGAACTGGGATGAGAAGAAGAGAGTCCCGGTAAGGCTCTCACACTTGCAACAATCCTTCCAGTCCTTGCATAATTACTGTTAAAATCAAATACCCAGAATCAATATTTTATCACTATTTTCTTACACAGACGTAAACAGATATACAGAAAATAAAAAACAGATACGAGTACCGAAGAAGAGGGAAAGAGGTGAAAGCAGCCATAGATTTTTGGGCTGATATCATTTTTTGTTTCTCTTACGTGTTTTACCGAAGGGAAACTGTGATGGCGAGCAAGGCAGTCGCTTCTTGAACTGATTATTTATCTGTGATATGATCTGGGCCTTTGAATTTTTTGGGCCATTCAAATCATTTACATTTTTACCCAGAAGTTTGACAAGTTGATCTGGCTCTGATTTTTGTTCAAGCTATTGTGCGGCTCTGATTGAAAATCGTACTCTTTTACTTTGGTAGGTAATATCACATCGCCATAACGTATTTGGTGTGTCTACATATATATATATATATATATATATATATAGATGTATAATGTTTTAAGGCATTTCTCCAAACTAGAATTTGCTTTAAAAAAAAAAGGCTCTTCTCCGAGGCGACAAGGAATCTTTCAAGATCGAATTTTTAGACTAAAGAAGATACAGAGAGAAGCTAAATAATAATGGCCAACTTTGTCCTTCAGCTGCCAACCAGCAACTTGAGAAGCTTCTCTGTTTATGCTTCATCTAATGGTACTTTCTTTTTCCCTGTTTTTCCATGTTAATAAAGAGGGGTTCTTTCTGACTTTTCCAACATTTCTGATGAGATAGTATCTGCTCAAAGTAATAGCCTTGGGATTACTGATGTTGGCTTGAGTGGAACTAGTACTATTAATTTATGAAGTTATGTACTAGTTCTTTTTATAATTATTTGATTTTGTTCTTTTTTTGTTGAATTGAATGAATTTAGGAGCTCCCCCTGGAAGTAGTTCACAAAACCGGGGACCGGCGGTTTTGGAGCTTCCACTTGGTAAGATTAGGAGACCCCTAATGCGCACCAGAGAAAATGATCCAAACGAAGTCCAGGAACTCATGGACAGCATTCGAGAAATTGGACTTCAAGTGCCTGTAAGCCTTTCTTTTAGTAAATAAATGCAATGGTTTAGACTTTAGAGTGCTTTAGATATTTATAGTTCCCAGATCATGAAGAATCACCTTGAAAGTTCTATCTTTTAAGTATCATTTCAGACTCTCCAAACTTAATGTTATGATTTATTTTGTATGAATTTGAGTATTAGAGCTCAATTTCTAATAATATTGTTTACCAAAAGAGTTTCCCCAAATTGATAACCATCTTTTTCCAAAGACAAAGGTCCAGGATACTTTGACCTAGCATTTCAAGTTGGAGGAGGCTACTACGTAGAAGGGTTTGAGACTTAAACTGGACAAATTATAATAGAAATCGAATACTGGATCTGGTTCACTTCAGTAGTACATAGATGATACACTAGGATTTATTTTCTAATCATTTGTGCCTTTTATCTTGTAAATTTTGAACTACTATTTGTTGAACTCTACTCTTTTTTCTGATAATATGCAATTGCAGATTGACGTGCTTGAAGTTGATGGAGTTTACTATGGTATGTGCTCATGTACTTATATCTTAAATTTAACCCCCACTTGGTTGTTGGCTGCTTCTGGAAGTAATTATCAAAAGAAAACAAAGATCATAGAAGAAGACTAAGATAAAGGAACATATCCCATGGATCCTAACCTGTAATATATCAATATTTCACAGGCTTCAATGATTGTCTCTGTAGCTAATAACTTGGAGAGTAGAACTTATATGCATTATACTTGTACAGGTTTCTCTGGTTGTCATCGGTACGAGGCTCACCAACGCCTTGGGCTCTCAACAATCCGTTGCAAAGTTCGACGAGGAACCAGAGAAACTCTCAGGTTTTTGGAATTCGCTCAGTTTTTGCTCATAGTCGATCTGTTTTAGTTACAAGCACGATCTTTATTTTCATTTTGCAGGCATCATCTTCGTTGAATACTAGCATATGATCATAAAGTGCATTCACAACTTTGATTATGCACTTCTCAGCTCGTTCGGAGTTCAGTATATGTTTATTCTCAACCTATTTTGTACTTGCTTGTTCAAGTAATCAAGTTTGTATGTTACTGTTACAAGCAACTTCACGGCTTTAAGTTCTATGGCTATAACCGATAGTAATATACGGTATTTCCAGTCCCGACAGATATATCAATAGAACCATACCGTAAATGTAATACTACGTCCGATGATCATTAAATCTATTGCCCATAGGCCTATGCTGTGAAGCAAGAATTGTATTAGCCTTTGAATCCCAGGAAATTGTTTTTAAAACTAAGAATACGGTGTAACGTAGTTGTCAAACCAGAATATATGCTAGCAATTATGATAACGAAGCGATGAGAATGCGGCAGGTGGTGCTAATGATGCGGCAGTGAATGTTAGTGGCCAAAGCTCATTGCTTGATTAGGATTTTGATGAGTCACAACAGTCGCTATTACATTTACAACTTCCCCTGGACCTGTGGAAAATGGAAATGGTTAGACATAATAGTCCCAGAGCATGTTTCAGTGACAATATTTGCTATGAATCTGACTTCAAAGTGCCGGCAATTGATATCAGAAAACTAGTTCATCAAAACTGACAAATCCAATAGATCAGTTAAGATAAATTTTACGAACAGTTAAACAAATTTTGTAAAAGGAAAATATATGGCGCTGTCGGTGCCACCTGCAGGCGATGCTGAAAAAAGGTGGGAGGCGGTAGGAGAAAAGGAGGACCTCGCCTGATTTTATCCATGGGCAAAAAAAATGTACTGTTATTGGAGGCTCTAATGATAAAATCCATTTTGGCTCAAGAATCAAGCCAACTGGATTCATAGGCCTTGGTTTCAACCAATCCAAATATAGCTTTGCTAGCGTCTGTCTCTGCAACTTAGCTTTCATATCTACCTCTATTGTTTTTTACTCCTCCCATTTCTTTAAGGACTTATTCCTGGGACAAGAGGGACAGGTGGCTTTGGCGGCTTCGTTTTCTCTACCATTATAGCTTGAGTGGTTAGAAGAATCCCAGCAACAGAGACAGCACTTTGTAAGGCACACCTTGAAACTCGACAAGGATCTACAACTCCAGCATTGATAAGATCTTCATATCTTCCTGACACAGCATTGTACCCGATTTGCCAATCAAACGTTCTAGTCTTCTCCGCTACAACTTCTCCATCAATACCTGCATTAGTTGCAATTACTTTTGAAGGTGCAAGGAGTGCCTGCAGTACAAAAACGTCTAAGTTTTAATCCTCTATAACCAGTACAGATAAGCAGTGAGCAATCCAGAATATAGTTATCTTAAGAAATCAGAGACATACTTTTGCCACAATATCAGCACCAATCTGTTCATCTAGGTCTTCCATAGAATTCTTTATTACGTGAATCTGCTCTGAGAGATGTACATAAGTTGCACCACCACCAGGTACTATGCCTTCATCCATGGCTGCAAATGCAGCGTTCTTTGCATCTTCAATTCTTAGTTTACGATCTTCAAGTTCCGTCTCAGTATGTGCTCCTACCTACAGTTGTGATGCACATTGTTTAACCAAGTTGACGCAGAAAGAAACGTGGGCATTGTACAAAAAACATTCAGTTATGCCTTTTAATCTCAATGTATGACGTGTCATGGTTGCAAACCTTAATGACTGCCACACCACCAGAGAGTTTAGCAATTCTTTCTGAGAGCTTTCTTGACAAGTAAGCACTATCACTCTCAGCTAGATCCTTTTTGATCTGCATAATTCTTGCCTGGATTTCGGCTTTAGTAGAAGGATCAGCAACTATGGTTGTGGAATTACTTGTTATAGTCACTTTTTGTCCAATACCAAGCTGATCAGAAGTTGCAGCAGCAAGCGTCATACCCAAATCTCCAGAAAGAAAATCAGCTCCTAATGATATACAAACGATATCAGTTTGCCAGTAAAGCTGAATTCAACAATGAAGAAAGACTTGTCATATTGTAATGTAAAAGACATTCATACTTTCAGATGATAAAATGAGGCACCATAGCAGGAATTCAACATCTAAATTACGCATTATAATACTTATAATACTGTAAAGAGACAAGTAGTATGCAAAACACAACACTGCACCCAGATGAGTTAAAACAGCCCTTTTACATTAAGGGCTCTTGTCAGATTAATATTTTAGCTGATCATCAGAGGAATTATATAAAGCAGACGTCTAACAAAGTTTGACTATAGAAGCCATAACATATCACCAGTGGACTTTTACAAAGCCAAAATGAAAGCAATTTAACCTGTCATAAGGGCAATGTCTTGCAACAGGGCTTTCTTTCCTTCCCCAAATCCTGGACACTTGACAACAGCAACATTAAGTACACCCTGCAATTTGTTCACAACTAGTGTTTCCAGCACTTGCATTGAGATATCCTCGGCAAAGATCAGCAGAGGGACACTCAGTTGCGTAGTCTTTTCTAGTAAAGGAATAATTTCTTTGACAGTTGAAATCTTTTGATCAGTTACAAGGACTTTGGCATTGTCAAATTCCACAAGAGACTTATCTTGATTAGTAATGAAATGGGGCGACATGTATCCCTTGTTAATCTGCAGTGAAAAATTATTAAATCTAGTCCAAGAAAAGGTTAAAAGAATTCCAAAAGCTGAGAAATGGCAACTGATCAATCACCTTAATAAATTCAGTCATGAGATCCAAAGAATTTAGGTTATAAATTAAAATTCTGCTACAAGCAGTTCACAAAAAGAATGGTTAAAATGAAACTATCTTTTGATATTAACCGGATTCAACCTATTTAATCTATAATTTTCATGATTTAGAGATCCTGCCAAGACAAGGAATAAACTGGATGTAAATCTAAAATGAAAACTTAGCTTTTCTAGCTTAAGAGCTCCATATGGTTTGTTCTTTTGCTTTTTGCTATTTGCCCCTTGTTTTCGGTTCAAAAAGCAAATAGTAAAAGTATCAACCAAATGGAGCCAAACAACATTTTCAATTTTTGCAAAAATCTAATTGGCTATGTTATGCACAAATTAATGGTTTCTTTTAGACACTTTCTAAAGGACTGGAAAGGAGTCAGCTTTACCACCTTCATTCCTTCTTCAAATATCACAGAGGTTTCAGATGATGAGGATGACTCAAGAGAAATTACTCCATGAGGGCCAATCTTTTCTATAGCTTCAGCAATCAGGTCCCCAATGAATTCATCATTACCAGCAGAGATTGAAGCCACAGCTGCGAAAGTAAGGAACAGTTCCAAAAATTTTTCAAAAAAAAAAAATATGATATAATTCATTGAGCAGATCCATATGAAACCCGGATAATAACCTTTTATTTCCTCCCTCCCTTTCACTGGCAAACTTTTCTTCTTCAGAGCCTTGACCAATTCTTTCACAGTCTTATCCATTCCTCTTTTAAGAGACACAGGATTAGCTCCGAAAGAAACTGCCAACAACCCAAACTTGATCATGGCTCGAGCTAAAATAATTGCAGTGGTAGTACCATCACCAGCCAAATCATTCATTTTACTTGCAACCTGCATTGAGGCATGTAAAACTTATATTATCTCTGATTTTTTTTCCCCAAAATAAACCATATAAAGCTTAGGGAGGAAGATATAGCAACCATGAATGACCTCTTGTATTAGCATTGCTCCCGCATTCTCAATTGCATCGGAAAGCTCTATAGCCCGAGCAATGGTGACACCATCATTAACTACTTTCAGTGTCTCAGACTCAAAAAGAACAACATTTCGTCCTGCATGGTTTACCTAAATTAGATTAGCAATTCTTATTAACCATGCTGTATCACCATGTTAATGAAAAAGAAATTTCACATCCAATAAGTACAAATAAATCATCTCTTCATTTGGTTCTCGATCCTGCGGCAGTGTAAAATATACCAAGTCTAAAGTCTTATCTTATGTCCTAACGGCCATAGAGGCTTAATGCTAAAGGGAGCACAATATGGCATCTGCATGTATGCTTCAGGTGCCTATGGTATGGATGAAACAAGCCTTGGGTCAATATTTTATTTAAGACAAGTTAACAAGTAAACAAGACATATTTAGGCAAACAACGGTATCTAAGCATTACAAAAAAGGTAAAAGATTCTATCTTTGAGCGCCCTTTAGCCAAAGCATTCTCTCTAATAATGTAAATAAAACTCCCAAAATCCCAGTAATCCGACTTTGAATTCCATGATCATGCAGAGCAACTATAACTCAAAGAAATTGGAAAGAAAGGAAAGTACCCAATTGAAGAAAAAGGAAGACGCAAGAAGAGCCAACCAAGTTTACCTCTGGGACCCAAGGTGACAGAAACAGCATCAGCTAATTTATCAATCCCAGCTTGTAAAGCCTCTCTGCAGTCTCTCCCGAAAGCTATTCTCTTCGGACCGGCTTTCACCATCAAACTCCTAAGCATCAGCGGTTTTCTAGACACCCCACTTGCTCTTCTACTCCCACCAACGTTCTGCAAGGGTACCCGCATCTTCCTTGAACATAAAATAGCGCAGAACAAAGAACATACATAACAACAGACAAGAGAGATAGAGACTTACGGTTACAGAGAAGAAAGCAATTTGAGGGATTAGTGAAAGTGAGGATGAGACAGACATATCCCTTCTTCCGCTTTCAACGATGCTTAGGGTGTCTTCAAGGTTTCAGATTTTATTTTGTCTTTAGCTGAGACTTTAGAGGCTTCTAAAAGGGTTTAATTTTAAGTAACGGCGAAT
Organism: Adansonia rubrostipa; assembly: GCA_038381775.1. Taxonomy (NCBI): domain Eukaryota; kingdom Viridiplantae; phylum Streptophyta; class Magnoliopsida; order Malvales; family Malvaceae; genus Adansonia; species Adansonia rubrostipa. The sequence continues at coordinate 4,143,183 of JBBYHM010000007.1, read as the reverse complement.
GCGACCTGGGCGACTCCAGTAAGTACAGTGTTTATTAGAAAAGATTCACAATCTCATGACAAAATTAAAAATATATTGGAAAAGCTTAATTCCGAAGGAAAATTTGAAATTGTGGGAAGAAAATAAAAAGGTTTCAATAATATCCTAATATTTAAATTTGACTATTTGATATAATATTTAAAAGAAGACATTCAAAAATCGTTTATTGGGAGAAACAATTGTGCAATTACTATAGTAACATAGCTACCATGGGCAGGGCAAAGACCAGCGCAACATTTTTAATGGCCAAGAAGAAAAAGGCCTCGGGAAACAGTGAGTTAAGCTCCTCAACCATTTCACCATCATTGTGGCCGGTGGATTACAAGTAAACCATCAACCTGAAAATCATTCTTTGAATTGTTAATGAAGCATTGTTTGAAATGCTTTTCAGCATCATTTCCATCACCCGAAAACCCAAATTTGCCACAACACCCGATAGTTAAATCACTCACTTCCAAACCCAAAAATCAATCATTTTTTATTCCTTGATCTAGGTTAAGAAAACGTGACACCAAATCAAAACCCGAATACGGGGACAGAAAACTACATAGTCTGATAGATTTGAAACATCAACAAGAAAGCTAAATTTCTCAAACAGTCGGCTTCCCGGACTCTCTTTGCATAACATCCATCCTTCTCAGCAGAATGCCTCGATATCCAACATGGCCAGGGCATCTGGTCTTTAGTGCTTTGAGTCTTCTTCCTCACAGAACTTGGAGTATTCGTCTGAGTCCATCAAGTTTTTCAACTCCCCAGGAGCACTCATCTCAACCTTTATAATCCATCCATCCTCATATGGACTTGAGTTAACCTAAATTGTGGCAAACAAAGATTGCAGACATAAGCAAAAGTGAAAGTATATTTACTAAAAATGAAGCACAATAAAACACTTCAAACATCGAAATGATTCTTTAAGACTGTAGTCCCAAGAAAATAAATGAAACATATTAACATGACGCAGTTACAGGTAGCTAAGCTAATTAAAAGGCAAAAAAAAATGAAGGAAGATTTGAGGTGCCTGATCAAAGTGAATCAGACCAGCAGTAGCATTCAGGATCGAGATTAATGAAATGTTGGGAACTAACATCCTTAAGAAACAGAAAAATTAACTTCCTAGACATTGATTCATGGAATAACACGGGCACTATGGCAAAGAAACAAGCACAACGGTGCATGCACACACATAGAGGAGGACACTTGACATAGTGAAAAGCCAAAACTCAGTTCAGAAGGCACAATTACCCGATTAGTATAGTTGAATTGAAAAAAAAAAAAAAAATTTTGAAAGCAATAGTCTACGATACAACAAAAGGGCTAACCAAAGCGGGAGAGTTGCTTAGCTCTTCATTAACTTCAATCACTTTTCCTGAAACAGGAGAATTAACATCACTAGTAGCCTTGACGCTTTCAACTGCTCCAAAACTGTCACCCTGCTTTACAGCAGCTCCCACTTCGGGTAATTCAACATACACAACATCACCTAAATGATCTTGAGCATGATCAGTAATACCAATTGTGGCAGAGTTACCATTAACCTTCACCCACTCATGAGAATCAGCATATTTCAGATCCTTTAAAACTGCAGAAAAATGAAGAGACAAATTAGCTGCAGTAACACAAATAACGGGCAATAAAAATGGAAAATAGATAAAGTAGTTGCAACTCTAGACACAAATTAAACCGCAAATCGCAGCTGATTAAGGGATTAAAATAATTGAATAGCCATTTAAAACACAGGCATAATAGGCACTGCAGCATGCCTACAGTAAATATCGTAATGATATTCATCATGTACTTTAACAAAATTCCTCCATTAAGATGTGCTCTTAGGTGCTTTCTTGTCCCTTTCAAGGAACAAGGAACCATTCTTCCGCAGAGAGAAAAGTTTGAAGTTATATCATAGTGAAAACAGTTACATACTGCTAATTTTAATTCCAGATGTAAAGCTCAACGATAAAGAAACACCACCGCAAAATGTAAGATAACAGATACCCACCAAAAGTTGAGAACATAAGCATGCCAAGAATCTGAAAAGGTTAGCATCCTTTCAGTTTCTGCTAATTTTCTATTACAAATTCAGAAAAAGTTAACAATATATATCAGTAGGCAAACATCCAAGACTAGTGCTTTACTCTGTTTAAAAACAGACTGCACCCAAAAGCCAATTGGACTGCACAGCATGAGGAAACAGAAAGAATAAGAGGGATTAATAAACAGTATAATGTACATGCGTTAGATCGCATTAATCAGTTGCTGTAAATTGATGCTATCAACCAAACCCAAACGGGCAGCCATACGAACCCTTTTCAGTTGTTTGCACTGCTATTTCCAGGTTTATTGACATTTTTTCTTTCATTTCCAAGTAAGGCAACAATTTCAAGCAACTGCAGTAAGAGTTGCCAGTCGTCACTATCCCCTCCACCGTTTCACCGATGTCATCAACACCAGATCACCATCACTCCCAATGCTCTAATGTCAAGAATTGAACATGTTTCTAACTGTACAAATACTGTATAGAGAACACAAAATGAAGGTTTTTTATCTCCAAAAAAAAAAGTGAAAGACTTGAGGCTCCTTTTTTAATCTTTAAGATGTTTTCTAAAATCAAAATTGAAAGCAAAGTTATGAATCAAGGACTGCACAGCGTTGATCAGAAACCGAATCCTAGATTACAGAAATTTGAGACATGTACATATCTATCAGTTCACAGAAATACAAAAACTCTTATCACTATCTATTAGCATAAGAAAAAGCCTTGGATCAATCACAGAAATGAGATCCGGATTTCCATCAACACCCTAAAACTACTTTTTAGATATCAGTGACCTCATGATCATTTAACAAACAGAATATACCATAAAAAGAATAAAAAGACTAGAAAGAGACAAGAAAAGTGAGTGATAGGTAATGGGGGTTACCAGTTGAAAACCCTCTATGGAAGACAGAGATCCTGAGGTAAGAAGCAGCCCTTGAAGCCCACAACATTCCTGAAGCCATGTGGAATGTAATCTCGACAGCCCTTGATACTGGTTGAGTTGAAGTCTTATGTTTGAAATTTCAATCCAAACTGCGAGCTGCTTGCTTTCTCTCGTATACCTAGCAGCGGGTGCAACACAAATATACAACTGCAAGAGTCATATTAATCTAGTATTGGTGGGGTTGGTGAGTGTGTCGTTTTGTTCTTTTGGTAATATAATTTTATTTCTATCAAGCCAACAAATATGGAAACAGTGGGACCTTGAACTTGGTGATGAACAAACAGAAAAAGGGTAACAAAGAAACGGGGCATACATTTGAATATGAGTGTAGATTGAGTTTCATAGATGGTATGGTAGAGGGTCAATGTGTCAACAACAACCACCCCAATTGGTGAAAAAGCCAAAGGGGGGTTGGTGATGGAGAGACACTTCCTATAGGCTAGAGTTGCCTTTGGTTTCGGCCGCCTTCTCTTATGCCTCTGTCTGTGCCTTCACGTGTTGATTTATTTAGTTATGTTTACGCTTTCATCGAATTTCAAGACCATGCTCTTTGGCTCTTTGCTTTTACCCTTTTAATTAATTGATTATATTATGCGACATGTCCAAGTCCAACCAATTTCTGATGTTACTTTGTGCCATACATATATTATATGTCTTTTTCCTTTTTATTATACATATATATATATATATCCTTCTTAAGAATTAAGAAATACATACTGCTCTTTCTTTTTTATTAGATATATACTTCGTTCTTTAAATTTTGTAGGTTCGAGACCGTCCATCATTGGGTTCCATAAAGTCCAAACGGACTGGGAATCACTCAGTCAGACTATGGCATGGGCCTCATTAGTATTCTCATTTGTTAGCTTCCCTGACTTTGACGAATGAAACTACTTCCACATCCTCAAACTCATATTTACTTGGATCGTATTGTTGGCTAAATATCATAATAAATTATTAAATCTGTTTAAAGTACATTTATTTAAGAGTCGGGTTACTCATTCAAGCTCGAAATCCGTCCGATATTTGAGAGGGTTTGGACAAACATATTAGGTCCGAAAAATAGGTTTAGACAAAAAAAATAAGCCTGATTAAAAAATGAGACGAGCTTTGGGTTCAACTTTCAAAGCCCGAGCCCGGCCCAACTTAGCCTATTATACTATTTCATTATATATATTTATTTTATATTTTATTTATTATGTAATTTTTTTCATATAAACAATACATATATATAATATTATAGTGTAAACTTAAAAAACTAAATTAAATTATTTATATTTATAAATTTAATAAAATAAAATTATTAAATTAATAAAGATTAAATTTTAAAATAATATTTTTTTAAAAAATAAATTTTAAAAAAATATAATATGGGCGGGTCTAAACGGACTTGGACTATTTATTTATAAATATGGCCAAGCTTGGGTAAACATACTTAATGTTAATACTATGCTCAAGTCCAGCCCGACCCATGAGCAGGTCTAATTTAAAGATTCATGTGGGTTTTTTATTAAAACATTTAAAAAAATTAAAATAATAAAATATCTCTGATTACATATTTTTATTATTATTTTATTTTAATTTTTAAATAATTTTATTCATTGAATTGATTCAGTGAGTCAAAATTTTTATATATAGTGTAAATATGTTATAATAAATGATATTAAGAAAGGATTGCACAACAAACAATATTTGATGACAATATAGAAAATATTTTCATATTCAATACTACTATTTAATAAAAATTAAAAAAAAAATTATCATAGTAAATGATATTGAATTTAATGATATTTGATTTTATATTTACTCTGGGCATATTTTGTTACAAATTAAATTTTGATGACTCATCTAATATAAATTAAATGTTAAAAATCTACTTGAATGTAATAAAGTAAAAATTTATCTAAACAAGATAACAGTGAAAGATTTTTGCTATTATTTTTCATTTCTATAAAATACTTTTATGATATTACTAACCCATCAATATTGGCTAGTAGAGTAACCATTTTGTAATTCCCTTTGGAAAAATGGCGGTCCCCTTCTTTAACGTTACTATTGAATTGATACTTGCTTACTTAAACTGTCGGCAATTACTGCAGAGCTATAAGTGACATCGGCTGACATTTTACAAGTGGCAAGTACACATTGGTCCAAACACCTTCCTGTATTTTTTTATTCCCCTCATGTCTTTGAACCAAAACTCAAGTCACTACACAGCGCTTATAAGATAAAACCCACAACCCCACCATGTTCTGATCCGCTGTTTATTCTTGGTAAAGAAAATTAGATTCATTCGTCCCATTCAATGTCTTGAAGATATTTTTCTTTCGCTTTCCGACAAATTTAGCAACAAAATTTGTCATAGAAGAAAATTTTGTCGCAAAAGTTTGTAGTTTGACACGAAGACGATGAAGAGAAACTCCAACATTCATGGTAGAATGAGTGAGAGCTCAAAGAATACGTCGTCCTCTTCCACGTCCACAGAAGAAGAAATTGAATGGGAAATGAGACCCGGAGGGATGCTGGTGCAAAAAAGAGCTCAGAGCGCAGGCGTTTCAGCACCTTCTATTCGCTTACGTGTTGTTTACGGGGAGATGCGTTGCGAGATCTCAGTGAACTCTCAAGCGACTTTTGGTAACATATACCTGGATCTACTTAGTTACTTACATTTTTCTTCCATGGGCTTTCATTTCGTTTTAGATCGTTTATGGTTGTTCGTTTGGTTGGTGAGAAAGTGGGGAGAAAATACTGGCAAGGGATAATGTTGGTCGTCAGTTTTCATTGTGTTGAGTTGCAGTCTTTCACTAGTACGTGGGGTTGTATGGTTGTTTAAAATCACTACTTTTTTTCTTCCGTTTATTCATGACTTCAGATTAAACGCTTCCTAATAACACTAACATGCGAGAGCTTTGCTTTTCCTTTTTCTTTTCTTTTTCTTCTTTGGCTTAATTGCCCATTGATAAGTGAATCTATGTACTGTTGCGCTTTTGTTCTTAATTTATTTTCTTTCCCTCGAATCAAAATGAAGGTAGAAAAGAAAAAAAAATTACGTGTTTAATATGTTTCCATGTTCTCATTACCTACTCTCATGGCGAGAATTACTTCATTTTTAATTTCTTGATTATTAGTAGTAATAGTAACTGAAAGAATGGTCCAATTTTGAACAGGGGAGGTGAAGAAGCGTCTAACAGCGGAAACAGGGTTGGAAGCGGGAGAACAGAGATTGATGTTCAAAGGCAAAGAGAGAGAAAACGGTGCGTATTTGGACATGTGCGGAGTCAAAGACCGCTCAAAACTCGTACTCATGGAAGACCCAGCAAGCGTAGGGCGAAGGTTCATCGAGATCCGCCGAAACGCCAAGATCCAGACCGCACATCGCGCCATCAACGATGTCTCCATGGAACTTGATAAGCTGGCTGAGCAAGTAAGCAATGAATGCTTATTTCATGATGATCCTTCCTAACCTAAATCCTGTCTGCCCCTGCCTTATTTGTATTATTCATTAACTTTAAGTAACTTGTTGGTGATAATTGATTTTAGTGCAAATTCTTAAATTTAAGCTCAAATTAGTTTAATTTTTGTTAATGCAATGAGACTTTGGATGGGAAAGACGATGAAAGAATCTGGGATAGGGAGTGTGGGGTAGACATCTAGAGTGAGTAACAGCTCATGATCAAATCAACATACATTAGCTGGATGACATGAAGATTGAAGCGAGATACGGGTTTTCAATTATGATTTAGGTGTAGGATCTGGACCCTTATATGGGCTACCGGTATACACCTGTCCGTGTCAATTAAAAGCAAAAACGATCCCTTGGCCAGTGGCCACTGAGCACCGCCATTTTAGTAGCTTTTTTCCATTAGGAGGGGGTCCCTGGCCCATCATCTTTTTGTTCACTTGTACTTAGTCCATCATGTTCCCGTGACTTTTCTAGGGGTGCATTGTCAAAGTCTCAGTTCTTAGCAATCCAAAATCCTTTGCTTTTTCTATTAAATAAAATAATAGAAATAAATTCTTTTATTTTTCTAATACTACAAGTAATTTTTTCTTTTATTGTTAAGGCATTAAGAAAATGTTATTGTTGCATTGCCGAAAGATTATGAGTTGTGAATTTAAGCTGCCGTGCTTTTGGTCTAAGGTTTCTGCAATCGAAAAATCAATCTCCAATGGAGTCAAGGTACCGGATGATCAAATCACAACATTAATTGGGATGCTGATGGGACAAGCAATCAAGCTAGACGACATTGCTGCCGAGGGAGATGCTTCTTTACAGAAAAATTTGCAGGTACCTGAGCTAAAACTCGATTTTTCTTTCTAACATATCCACTTAGTAGAAAGACCGTGCTGTCATCCATGGGGTCTATCTTTTCGCTGCGCTCATTATGATTCACGATCATCGTAAATGAAAACTTGCAATACGTAAATAATTTAGGGTTTCATTTTTCCAGGTCAAGAGACTTCAGAAATATGTTGAAACGCTAGACATGTTGAAGATGTCAAATGCTAGAGTGAAACCTGTTATTGTCACAACCAAATGGGAGACCTTTGATTCTACACCGACCATGGTGCAATGGGAAGTTTTTGATTGATATAATAATGATGATCCTTACTTTGATTTCCATTTTCATTCTTTTTCAACCTTGATATCTAGTTTAAGATCGACATAAAAAAGCCAGCTATCTACTTGTACGTACAGGCCTTCTTTGCCACACAGTTTGCCAATAAGCATCGATGATGATTATTATTAGATAAATGAAAGCTTGGTTGAAACTTGAAACCCTGTCGAGCGTTTACTAATTTAGAAAATTTTCGAGCAATTGTTTTTGATCAAATATCAAAAACATTTGCGATAAACTTGAATTTCCTCCAATCCTGAATCCTTGATGATTTATATTTTTCTACCAAAGCAAGCCTTAATGCATCATGAAGAAAGCGACTTATGGCGCTAAATTGGATTTTGAATGACACAATGAGATCTAAATTGAGATAAAAGTCCCCATAAAAGCGTTACGTGGGTTCCAGCCTCCCAGGATTCAGCCGGTAACAGCATACTTAAGGGCCAGAAACAAGAGCGATGAGACAATCACGAAGCAATGCTCTCAAAGCACCTAAGGAACAAGCAGTTAGTTCTTTTCCCGTCCTTAGCACATCCTCTTTTGCAAACCTCATGTTTCTACTCCACAACGCCATCCAACTCATCTTGCCCAGACAATTCAGCGTCTTTGTTGGTCAAGAAATGCATTTCTCTCTTACAAAACTGTGGCTCTTCCCAACTCAAACTCAGACAAATCCACGCTTTCTCTATCAGGCATGGGGTCCCATTCAACGACCCTGATATTGGCAAGCACCTTATTTACAACCTTGTTTCCCTCTCAACTCCAATGTCATATCCTCACAGCATCTTTTCTTGTATCCAGAGCTCCAATGTATTTACTTGGAACACCATGATTAGAGGCTATGCTGAGAGTGAAAACCCAAAGCCAGCCCTTCAATTATACCGCCAGATGCAGGCGTCATGCATCAACCCGGATACCCACACTTACCCTTTTCTTTTAAAAGCTGTTGCGAATTTGGCGGATATAATAATCGGGGAAAATATACATTCGACAGTTATAAGAAATGGGTATGACTCGTTAGTCTTTGTTCAGAATTCTTTGCTTCACATGTATGCTGCTTGCGGATTTGTCGATGGTGCGTATAAGTTGTTTGACTTAATGCCTGAGAGAGATATTGTGGCTTGGAATTCTGTGATTAATGGGTTCGCTCTTAATGGGAAACCTAACGAGGCTTTGACTCTCTTTACGGAAATGGAGTTGGGGGGTGTGGAGCCTGATGGGTTTACTGTGCTTAGCTTGTTATCTGCTTGTGCTGAGCTTGGTGCTTTGGCGTTGGGCAGGAGAGTTCACGTGTATATGGTGAAGGTTTGTTTGACTGATAATTTGCGTGTTAATAATGCACTTTTAGATCTTTATGCAAAGTGTGGAAGCATTAGAGAGGCAAGGAATGTATTTGATGAGATGAAGGAAAGGAATGTAGTTTCTTGGAGTTCTTTGATTGTTGGATTGGCTGTTAATGGGTTCGGTAAGGAAGCACTTCAGCTTTTCAAGGAGATGGAAAGAAAGGGATTGGTGCCTAGCGAAGTTACTTTTGTTGGGGTTCTCTATGCTTGTAGTCATTGTGGGATGGTTGATGAAGGTTTCAGTTATTTTACAAGGATGAAAGAGAAATACGGGATTTTGCCCAAGATAGAACATTATGGTTGTATGGTTGATTTGTTGGGTAGGGCTGGCTTGGTAAAGGAAGCATATCAATATATCCAAAACATGCCATTGCAGCCTAATGCTGTCATTTGGAGGACATTGTTAGGAGCATGCACAATGCATGGCCATTTGACTTTAGGAGAGTATGCAAGAGCTCAAGTATTACGGCTAGAACCTAGCTGTAGTGGTGACTATGTCCTTCTCTCTAACCTCTATGCTTCGGAGCGACGCTGGTCCGATGTGCACATCTTGAGAAGAAAAATGCTTAGGGAAGGAGTGAAGAAAGTTCCAGGTTATAGCCTTGTAGAATTCGGTAATCGTGTGTATGAATTTGTCATGGGTGATAGATCTCATCCTCAAAGTGAGGAAATTTATGCAATGCTGGCAGAAATGACATTGAGGTTAAAATTGGAAGGCTATGCTCCCCATACAGAAAATGTGCTTGCGGATATAGAGTTAGAAGAAAAGGAGAATGCTTTATCTTATCATAGTGAGAAAATTGCGGTTGCTTTCATGCTACTTAAGACAGCACCAGGGACCCCTATTAGGGTTGTAAAGAATTTGAGAATTTGTGCAGACTGTCATTTGGCAATTAAGCTTATATCAAAAGTTTTTGAAAGAGAGATCATTGTGAGGGATCGAAGCCGGTTTCACCATTTTAGAGACGGTTCTTGCTCTTGCAGGGATTACTGGTAAATTGTTGCATACTTGTATTTGAGTAGACTCTATTCCAACACTAATAAACAATATAAGTATACAATTCAATTCCAGAGATGAAGCTGAATATTCAAACCTGAAATGCAGAGTTTGCTTACTAATCAACAATGTAGCATACAATTCCAGAGATGAAGCTGAATATTCAAACCTGAAGTGCAGAGTTTGCTTACTAATAAACTATGTAGCATACAATTCAATTTACGTTATTTTTTTTTTTTTCAAGCTTGATTGCCTGTAAGACGGTAGGTTACATGAAGGATTATTTATCATGTGTCCCTGTCCCTTTGCACAAACTTTGTTTAACTTCAATTTTGCTTCATAAAATATCAAAATTGACAAAGGTCAACCCCCATATAAAGAGGTAAAGTGGCGGCGAGTCATCCTTTGCTTTTAAGTTTATTTTAAACCTTCAATCTCTTGCAAGAAAAAACCTAATTTTGATCTCGGATTTCCTCCAAACATTTGGGAAACAAAATTGAACCAATCAAGATGTCATTTATTCACCATAGTTTCAAAATCATTTTACAAAAATTGTGTGAAAGGCCAGTGAGGATGGGGCTATTGTATGGGAATGGGAAGGGGTTGGATGTTGGACCTTTAAGGCTTAAGAAAGCCCTTAGGCCTGGCCTAACTCTGATAGTGATAATGGTAAAGGAAAAGCTATGGGTTTGACAGTTCAGTTGAGAGACCAACCACAACCAGAACCTGACATAATTGAGATTCATCATCAAGCCATTGACTGCCAAAATGCTGAGAACACTGCCCCATGCAAATACTGTAACAGACAAAGGACAAAACATATCAGCCTATGACAGATAAAATACAATATTATATAGTGAATTTGTGGTCCCCAGTGGGCCTCTCCGGCCCTCTCCCTGTCTCTTATTTTAAGATTCACCCTCTTTTGTTTGTTCCTTCCTGGTCTCTTTTACTTGACGTCTGTTCTAACTTCTAAAGCACTTGCTAGATTATTATTGTATAATAATATTTCATCATTTATTGATTAATTTTTTCTCTTTAGGTTAATCACAAATTTAGATTAATTTGGGATATATATATGTTTTGGACTACCATGTGGTAAGTATTACCGTATATACATGCAGCCTACCTAACCCAACACTCTGTACTTTACATTCCTTAATAAGAAACGCATCAGGTTAATGTTAATCTTTATTTAGAACCTTCTTTCGGCCGAAATTAAATAAAAAACAGTGGCTATGAATTAAATAAAGCATTTGATTCCTGGAAAAATAAAATATATAAACATTAGATTCCTAAACCAATTTCAAAGATAGGAATCTGATAACATATATATATTGTTATTACAAAACAGTAAGTAAGCTCGAAAATTTGTGGATATCTCCTTCTGGTAACTCTTTCACATTTCCAAGCATATCCATGATCATCCATTTCAACCAAAATCTGGGGATACCATTCAAGCTTCAAGTGTAAGTAAATAAACCTTGCATCAGCATCAGCTTCCCTTGTACAATAGCAGCAAAACCCCCACAATTTTCCACCATAAAAAGCTTGATTTATACTTAGACAAAGGTAGTGCTGCTGACCCAACAGATCTGCAAAACATAAAAAACAATAAAATAAAAACATATTTTACATAATATCCAACATCTTGAGCCCTGCAAAGTATGAAAGAAAATGAACAATGTATTCGAATACAATGAAACATTACCCTGCTGCAGCATAGAGGCACTTTCCGTAACCTGCACCGAGAAGTTAAACATTGTCAATGTATGTTGAACACTTGTTTATATAACCAAATGAATCAGTCCATCAAGATATATCGGAAAAAAGAATTCGCTGCTTACTGGGGTTATGTTTTGTTAAAGTGGCGGTTCCTCCGAAATTGCAAGCAATATCAGAATTGCCATTCTGTTGGTAATAGTTATTGAAGGCATACGAGGCATGAGAAACGAGTGTATCAGGTTCATAACATTGTCCTCCTTCCTGGATTGCACCGCAATCTGCCATTCCAAGCCCACATGCCCAGTCCAGTGCATTCTGCAAATCGATCTGGGAAACCCCAGGCAGTGCCACACACCATGTTGTACCATCGAGGAAAGTGGTGTTTCCTTCTGGAGGTGAAAGGGTCGTCACTGGAATCGATGCATCTGCCTTCTCTTGCACTGACGTTTCCATTGTTGGGACTACCATTAAAGATAAACAAACACGTAGCAGATTATATTTGCACTTTTTTTTTTTATTTTCTGTCAGAAGAACCTCAAAAATTTTGCACAGCATGATTAATGTTGTTAACAAGATGGCACAGATATAAGATATAGCTGATTCCACACTTCAAGCGTCATGCATTATGGAAAAATGCAGTAAGAAGACAGAAATGCCATCATTATATAATATTAAATGAGGTTAGGTTTTGTAAATTCACCAATGTGGACCTTCCTGTCACATTCATTTTTAAGATACCATAATGGAAAATTATTCTAAACCATAGAGAGAAATATTTTAGGAATAGAGATGGTGTTCTAAAACCCATCACTTGGCTAATCTACACAATTAAAAAAAAGTTATTTAATAAGAAAATTAAGCATGAAGACAAGGAGCTGCTTTAGAGCAAAACAATGAATGATCACCCAAGTATTTATGGAAAAAAAAGGATTAGAAAATCAAAGAATATTTTCTGTAATCAAGAAAAAGAAAACGAATATTAATAAAATTTTATCGGGTTTAAAACAACCACAACTCATAATCATAATATTCCATAGATAAAAATATTGTTTCTAGGGAAAGAGAAACAGCACTGTGCCACTACTGTCTGGAGCAGCAAGCTGCAACCGCCATTTTTCAGAACAAGAAGATCTCATCTCATTGAAGAAACAAAGAAGCCAATAACCATGAAATGGATAAAGGAAAACATGAGAAGCCATGAAAGAAACGGAAAAAGAGCAGGGTGGTAAGAGCTAAGTAGTAGCATTAAAAGAAACTTACCCAGATAAAAGCACCCCAGTAATAAGAGTGACCACTTGAAAACCAAAGCTACCTTTCTCATATTGCAGTATGTAGGGTGGCTTTCTTCTTTAGCTAAACCTTTACCTCCTCTAAAACCCCTCTCTCTCTCTCTCTCTCTCTCTCTCTCTCTCTCTCTCACGGCCACACCACTTTAATGACTGAGTAATAAGAAACGCCAAAGTGCTGAGAAAAAGTGCTCTCACTTGCTTAAAACGTCCCTTCACCTCTCGCACCACTTAATTACAAGAGTGAAATATGAAATAAAATGGGAAGTGTGTTATAAATGCAGCAGATGAGATGAGACGAGAAGTGAGAGGAATCAAGCAGTTTCTTGAAAGGAAATTATCCTCTTTTTCTCTTTATTCAAGGAGAAAATAAAAAAAAAATAAAGAGTGATGTATGTACTCAAGAAATGTATCAGTAATAGTCTACGACAGAAGCCAAGTACTCCACTTTTGACATAATAGGATTGCTTTTTATTTTATTTGTTTATAACATTTCCTTTTGCATTTTGTACATATATTTTTTAATATTAAAGCTTTTTAATAACGTTGAGATGATTATTAGATTTCAGTAAATTTTCTTTTTCTTTTTCTTTTTTTTAATAACTTTTGTGTCTGATCTTTGGGGTTGAAAACGATAACTTAGTAGCATCTCCAAAAGGGCCCAACCCTATCAGAAAGAACAGATTTTCAAGGCAATGGCTATGAGGGAGGCCCAGCGTATTGACAGAAGTTGGGTCAGTTGTTTGTTTGGACTGGCTCTTCTGGGCTTCTTTGCTGACTAGCTCGATTGGATCAATCTAATGAAATTGTAATTGCTTTTACGTTGACAAGGACATAGAATTAATTGTCTTGAGCAATTACATAAATATATATATATATATATATATATATATATGAAGTCATAAAAGCATTATTCCAACCAAAGATGCGACAGAGGTTGGCATCAAGGCTTGGGGAGCGCCCGACCAACAACTTTAGATTGCCCTCTCTTTGTTTGGGGTTGATTTAACTTAATAACGCTTTACCTTTTTAAAAGACCATGTGCCCTTAAATTTTCTGTCTATTTTTGTTTTATTTTTTCCCCATTTTATTCCCATTGCTTTCAAGCCCTATCATATATATTCACATGTATTTATACTAATCACATTCATCAAAGTCCTTATTTATAATATTTGTCTTCGTTTCAATTTTTAACATCATATCTTCCATACTGTATTTCACACTTATATTACAATTTACAATTAATTGATCCCAAAGTTCATAACGAATTTATACACTAAATTAAAAAAGTTTATTATAGATAGTAATTTTGGTTTTTTTTAATTACATAATTATTATTAAAATAAACCTTAGTCAAACAACTTTGCTTGCAGCTCAATCAAAGTGAGGGCCAAGCTCCCACGTTCAACAAACTTATACTCATCATCTATAAGATAGGCTTTGAACCTTGACCATTAAGCTTATTGTATATAGTTTACATTCCTCAATGAAATAAACCCTACTATAGCAAAATTCTAGCTAGCGAAATTATAATACAGTTAATTAGATTCTTTTTTCTTAGATAATTGAAACTGATTTGAATCCAAAAAAAGAAAATCAAAAAGCACAGATCAATATGGTATATAAATACTGTAGGAGATACAGCCATTACAGGTAGCTTTGAATTCATTAATTAGATTGAAGTAATTAGGTTTGTTTTGGTTAATATTTTTTGGTTTTTGATGTATTTTAAATTTTGCTATTTATCTTCTATTTTTTTTAGTTTATTTTGTATCTTTTGTTTGCTTTCACTTTTAAATCACAGCCAAGTATCAATCAAATGGAAACCTATAAAAGCATTTGAAATTAATTCTAAAGATGATTGATTTAGATGCAAAATCTGGTGTTTTCTTTGAGTTAAATTTGATGGTTTAGGGTTATGTAAATGGTATAAGAATTAATGGCATTGGAAGCATCTAAATTAATCTGAAGCTTTCTAAAGAAACAGGTGACAGCTTTGGGTTTCCTTTTAAATTAAGTTTACAAGTACTGCAAGCGCATGGTGGGGGGAAATTGCCTAAAAATCTAATCGCAAAATCACATGAACTGTTTATGTGCTTTAAACGCGTTATTGTGACACAGAATGTAGCAGTTAGATGTGCAAAACCCATATTATTGTAAATAAATTAATGAAATTGCAGACATAACGAAGCAACACAACAGCCAACGGAGGCATCATCCCTTTTTCTTCATATTTTTTGATTCCCCCACAATTTTGCTTTTCTCCTCTTTTCTATCCTTGGCTTGTTCTTGATCAGACCGAATCCGAGCAGACTTAAATAATAAAAAATTTTATTTGCTCAAACTCGGGTAACTCAAATTCATATTTAAAATGAAAATTCTTTTTTTTATAACTAATTCAATTAAAAAATATTGTATTTATTAAATGATAATTGTGATGGAGTAAAATCGACCCAATTTAAAGTACTTTGTCCTAGATCCAACCGGATAATGATTCTGTCATCAAAATAAATGAAAAGCAAATCAAATAATACTATGTATGTTTGGTTTAATTAAGGATGAAATGAAAGAGGGCATCCAATTAGTATAATATTATTATTATTATTATAATTATTATAATTTCGCTGTCGGTTTTACATTGTTGTCTTATTCCCTTGAAAATTGATTCCCCTCCAAGTAAGGATTTTATAGCATTTTTTATGCAGTAAGAAGCAAAAAAATTAGGGAACAAACATAGTTGTAATTTGAATCTTTAGATTAGCAAAAGAGATCCCTAAAAAGGGCAAATACTATTAGCAGAATCTTTAATGCACAGTCAAGTGGGCAGCACATTTCACAGTATTTCATGATATGCCAAATCTTTTTGCAATCTCAGTGATAACTTTTGAGTTTAAGGTTAATATTTTGACAACTTATTTATTTATTTTGAGATTAATTATGGTCGACAATTTGGTCATTTAATCCTATGAACAACAGAGCCAGAAAAAAATAATAATAAAGAAATTAGAGATCTGTTAAGTGAGATTTAGCAATTTGGAGATTGATTACCAAAATCTCTGGTTTTTAAGAGTTTTAGGCATTTGTCATTTTTCCAATCAAACCTTAATTATAGATGATTTTGTCTACTCTACCCCACCAGTATTTGGTTAGATCCCCAATATGATAAATTATTGCCTTTTTTCTCTGTTTTATGATCATGAATATCAACATGACATGATTGCTACTTTAGCAAACGATCTACTCTTTGCCTCTAATCTATATAAATTAATAGCAAATTCTTTTGGTTTTTCAATCTGCAAAACCAGAGTGTTTAAGCCACGTTATCACAGTTTCCTCGTTTAGACTTAATTAAACTTGAGCACGTTGTCAATGAATATATTTGAGACTTTTATATCCAATTTGCACATTCATTTTCTATAGAGAACTTTTTTAAAAAATGTGATGGATGAGTTAAGTTCATGGGATAAATCAAGTTGTTTGCTATAACGAGAAAAGAGACTCCCCTGGATAAGGCCTTTTCCATGGCACCCAATTCTCATTTCTCTTCTAAAATTTCGAAAGATTTGTTTGGCAAAAAAAATAATTTTTATATTTTTTCTACTATTTTCGAAAAATAATTTAATCACTAAAATTCTGAATTTTGGGTCAATGAAAAAGTACCATTTCTTTCCAAACCACACGTTTTTCTGAAACTTAAAACAAAATTGAGCCATTGTTAAAGCAAAATATGTACATATATACATATATATAAATCATTGATCTCCAACGTATAAAGATCAATATAAAGCAAAAAATGTATATAATTTCTTGAATGTAAAGATTAATTATTTTACATCAATATAAATTATTTTTAAAAAATTACGTACGATAACGTTTATAATATCATTTCTTTCAATAATAAAAATATTTTTCTAAAATAATTTTTTCACCAAATAAACAAATACGAGCTACTTATTTGCATTGATTTCCCAAAAAAAATGTATCGATCACTCTAATAGTTATGAAAATATGAGTATAAGAGTATGAAAATTAAGTGAGAAATTGATGTTGGGCTTTTGTTAGGGACTTGTTCCTGTCAATGGGAGCCGAGGAGAGCCATCAAAGGGTTGGGACCTAACTGTTGCAACCCCAGCCCTGGGTATTTGCTCCCAATCTGGCAGACATGTCATGCGTGCCCTTTTTTATTTGTCCATCTGGATTTTAATATCCATCTAAACCTGTTATGCTTCTTCTGCTGTATTGCTTTCTTCTACTAATTATTAATTTATTAAAAGAAATCTGTTTTTCTTGCAATTTGCTTATACATTATCAGACGCCAGTTGTGGCCAGCCAGGTTTGCTTGCAGTTCCGTAATATTATTTATATAAACGTATATAATACCATGAAAAAAATATTACTTAGGAGTAAAATCATAGCATGGTATACGGAACATGCATATAAAAGATAAAAATGCGGCATGCATGAAAGGAATTAGTAAAAAAAAAAAGGACAAATCGGTGAGTAAAAAACAGAAATTTGTTGTCTGAATTGCAGTTAAGATTGGTTTTTTTTGTCTGCTAAATTCTTCTGGTTCGAAATAGTTTGGGCTTTACTATACTTAGAATTCAAGTGGATGATAATTCATGTGTATCTAAACTTTGCAGTTTGCATATTTATATTCATATATTTAATAGTATTGTGAGCATGTTTAATATATGTTATAATTATATAAATTTTAATACGTTAATAATTCGTGTTATATAAATTTTAAGATATCTTTATATTTATATCGTGTTTAAATTATTTTTTTATATCGTATCATGTAATTTTTTTACTATTGCCATGTGCAAATGTTTCATTTCATTTGTGCACTCAAGAAGGCACGGCCCTAGCTTAGTTATGCTGTCAATGTTAGTTAACGTTTCTCCAACAGCTTTCATTCATTGTCCGAACCCCTTTTTCTTTTCCTCATTTGCTGAATCATTGTCGAGCAACTTACTCAATGACTTTAATGCCTGCTTCAATAATGTTTACTACAAATTTAATTCACCAAAATATATACATATATATATATATATATATAAAGTGCTAGATTTACAACTGACATTCAAGTTTCATAGTTTTCATCCACTGATATGTGGTAATAACTTCCATTCAAAATCAGAGTTACTTTGCCAATTCCACAGTAAAATGCTTAAGTTTTAAGCTAAAAAAAAAAAAGTTGATCGTTACAACGAATAGCATCTATTTTTTACATTAAATAGGGAAATTAGTGTTAGTACGTGGGGAACCGAAAACACGAGAAATTGACGAAGGCTTCAAGGTGTGTAGCAATGCCACTTTCTTTAAGGTTTTATTC
>JBBYHM010000007.1:4111021-4124758 GCA_038381775.1 Adansonia rubrostipa | reverse complement strand
CAAGATTAATAAAAATAATTTTTAATATTTTATTGTTTGTAAATACTATTTTAATATATATAATTTATATATATTTTATATATATATAGGAAGAGTCGGTTTCATTAAGAACATAGAGAAGAGCAACAATAAAGAAAAGAATAAAATTAGAAGCAAAAAGGTAATTAAAATTTTTATTAATAATTTTAATAATTATTTCTTTTTTATAATTATTTTTCTTGTTTTACTCTTCTTAATAATTATTAGTTTACTTTTTTTTAAAATTTTTTCAAAATTTATCTAAGATGGCGATTTTCCAATAAGAGATTTATGTATTAAGAAATCGTTATTTAATTTGGTGATTTTTAAATTAAATTTATAATTTTTTGTTTATGTTGATAATTTCTCTCAAAATTATTTATTTTCGTAAATAATTTAAAAATAATTTATTTCAATATATAAAATAAAATTTATATTATTTGAATAAAAAGACTCAAGAATGTTTCGTGGGTCTTCAAGGTTTCAGATTTTTGTTCAGAGACTTGAGATTTGGGTTGAGAGGCATTAAAAGGGTTTTAGTTTGACCAGAGTAACGGAGAATGCGAGTAGGGCGAGTCCAATAATGAGTCCAGTAGGGTATGCTAAATTTTGGTACCAAGTAACGTTGGCTCAAAATTTATCTTACACCACCTGTAGTTATTTGGGAACCTAACTGCAAAACCATTCATACGACTAATCTTTCCCCCCTTGTAGGCTTATTCTCATGTCATAATTAAAAATTTTGGAAAAGCCTAACCCTGATGGAAAATTTAGAAGTTCTGGGAAGAAAATAAAAGAAACAAGCTTCATCTCACTATTTAATTTAATTCATTAAAAGAAGCCGTTCAAAATCGTTTATTAGAAGAAATAATTTGTGCACAAAACACTATTTTATTGTGCATTAGCACGTTACCATTGCAACATTATGTTGTGCTGCTCTGTCTTTTGCTTGTTTAATCGGTTGTTAATGGTTAAGTGCCGGTCTTTCTCGCCGGAAAAAAAAAGGATAAGA
Source organism: Adansonia rubrostipa (assembly GCA_038381775.1). NCBI lineage: Eukaryota > Viridiplantae > Streptophyta > Magnoliopsida > Malvales > Malvaceae > Adansonia > Adansonia rubrostipa. The sequence goes on along the minus strand of JBBYHM010000007.1, from coordinate 4,123,728 downwards.
GCTAGGCTACAATGGCAAGGACCATGGCAACATTTTAATCTCAAAGATGAAAAGGCCTCGACCCCTCGACCATGACATCACCTTCATCCTGGTTGGCGGGTACATGTACAACATCTACTTCCCTATAATATATACATATATACATATATATATATATATATAGCTGATGAAGAAGCATTGTTCCAAATGCTTGCCAGCATCGTTGCGTTTATGAAAATCCATATTTTCCGCAATAGTAATAGTTAAATCACCTTCCAAACCCCAAATCATTATTCTTTGATCGTAGCTTAAGAAAACAAGACAAACCTCAAAGTGTAAGGGGACATGAAAACATATGGTATCACAGAAACACCGATGAGAAAGCTACATTTGTTAACCAGTCGGCTTCCCAGATATCTAGCTATTATCTCTCTCTGTACAGCATCCTTCTGAGCAGAATGCCTCGAGATCCAACATGGTCAGGGCATCAGGTCTCAGTCTTTTGAATCTTCGTCCTCGCAAAACTTGAAGTATTGTTCTGAGTCCATCAAGTTTCTCAACTCCTCGGCATCATCCATCTCAACCTTTATAATCCATCCCTTCTCATATGGACTTGAGTTAACCTAAATTTGAGGCAGAAAAGACATAATCAAAAGCGAATAGTATATTACTAAAATGAAGCCCAGTAAAGCAATTAAATGATACTTAAACATCCAAATGATCCTTTAAGACTAGCTCATTCTTGCAAGGACACAAGCACACACTTAGAGGACGCCTCACACACCGAAAAGCGAAAACCCAGTTGACAAGGTTTAATTGCCCAATTAGAATAATTGAATTTTTTAAAAAAAATAATGGGAAAACAGAAAGATTTTTGTAAGGAATAGTTTACAGGAGGATAAAAGTGCTAACCAAATCAGGAGAGCTGCTGAGCTCTTCATTAACTTTGACAACTTTTCCGGAAACAGGAGAATTAACATCACTAGAAGCCTTGACACTTTCAACTGCACCAAAACTGTCACCCTGCTTTACAGCAGCTCCCACCTCAGGTAATTCTACGTACACAACATCACCTAAATGATCTTGAGCGTGATCAGTTATACCTATTGTGGCAGAGTTACCATTAACCCTCACCCACTCATGAGAATCAGCGTATTTCAGATCATTTAAAACTGCAGGAATATATAAGAGAGGTATTAGCTGCGGTAACCCAAACAACAAGCTATAGCAAGGGAAAGTTGATAAGTAAGTGCAACTCTAGACACAAATAAAACCACAAATTGCAGCAGATTATGGGATCAAAAGAATTGAATCTCCTTTTCACTCACAGACACCATAGGTAGTAGAACACCGACAATAAATATCAACAATGATATTCATGATCTACTTCAACAAACTTCTCCATTAGGGTTTAGGAACAATGAAGCATTCTTCCATAGAGCAACGTTTGAAGTTATATCATGGTGCACACAGCCACAAACTGCTAAGTTATTTTAATTCCAGAGTAAAGCTCAAGGATACATCACCACTGAACTCTAAATTAAGTAGATTTTAACTTTAAGATAACAGATAACATGCCCACCACAGTTTGAGGACATAAGCACACAAAGAATCTGATAAGTTTAAAATCCTCTCAGTTTCTACTAATTTTGGTTGCAAATTCTGATATATTTAACAATAATATATCCAATAATATCACTTGCCCCTGTTTAACAAAAGACTACACCTAATTGCTAGGGGAGCACATAGCATGATGAATTGTAAGAATACGAGGGATTAATAAACAATACATTACATCCCCTTAATCAGTTGCACTAAATTGGTGCTATCCTGGAAATTCATTTGGCCAGCTATACCAATCCTGGGTTTGAAGTTATATATTAGAGTTCTTAATTTTAGAGTTATAATATATGGATTGGAAGGAGATTAAGACATGAGCCATGAGATTGCACAAAGGAGGGAGGTGCTTATTGTAAATAGAGCACAAATATGCATAAACTCTTCGAGATCGTTGCACTGCTATTTCCTGGTTTCTTGGCAATTCTTTTTCATCCCAAATAAGGGAACAATCAGGCCAAACTCTAACTTCATTTGTTTTCATCAGCAAAACGACCATCATTGCTTCAACCACCTGCAGCAATACTTTCCAATTGCAACTATGACCTGCCTAAACCACACCAATTGCAACACCACCAGATTGAGATTACCATCACTCCCGGTGCTCTAGCTTCTCTAGCGTATCAAAAATGTTTCTAACTCTAAAAATGCGGCATAGGCAACAAAAAATGAAAGGCTTGAGGCTCTTTTCTTAGCTTTTAAGATGTTTCTCAGAATCAAAATTGAAAGAAAAGTGTAATGTCTCTGAATCAATGATTAAAAAGGATTGATCAGAAACGAAATCCTAGATTAATAAATCCAGAAACTCAATCACTATACTACGTCCTAGCATAAGAAAAGAACAACCCAGTCACATAAATCATTTTTATAGAGGGTAAAATCTTGGATCAATCACAAATATATGATCCTGGTGTCCATCAACACCCAAAACTATTTTTATGTATCAGTATGCTCATGATCATTTAACAAACATGAAAAAAAATATGAAAACAAAAGAGAGCGAGAAGACAAGTTTGTGGGGGGGGAGGGGGTGATAATGGCGTTACCAGTGGAAAAGCCCCTATGGAAGACTGAGATCCTGAAGTAAGAAGCGGCCCTTGAAGCCCACAACATTCTTGAAGCCATTTCCAATGTAGATCTCGACAACCCAGGCTCAAACACTGGGAGAGTTGTAGTCTGATATATGTTAAATATATTTCAGTACAAACTGCCAGGTGCCAGCCGCTTCTATCCTAGTAGCGGTGCAACTGCTAGTTTTTTTTTTTTTTAATCTTTTGTTTTTGTTATAAATTTTTGGTGGGATTGGCGAGTGCATTTTTTTTCCCTTTTTCTTTTTTTTGGTTGAGTTTTTATTTTCTGATGGAAGGGATAAGTGCGTGATAATCGTAAGTTTTATTTATTTAAGAAATGAATATTATCCAATTAAAAAAAAGGGGGAACAATGGGATCATTAAACAAAGAAAGGGGGTCAATCTGTCAACTAATCCACTTGTTAAGGAGGGAAGTTGATGAGAGTGAGTGAGAGCTGGCTTTGCCTTTCTGTTCTGCCTCAACCTTCGCCCGTTGGTTTATTAATGCTTTCATCCAATTTCATAAGCATGCTCTTTTACTAGTTTAATTAAATAATTAAATAATTAAATATATACATATAGGCGAAATGTCCATGTCAGTCCAACCAATTTCTTTTGTGGCTTTCTGCCATTTGTATAAATTTTGTTATGTTTTCTCATTTTTTATCCTCCTTAAAAATACTACATTTTCTTTATTTCAGAGGAAAAAAAATATAATCCATGCTTGCTTTTTTCTTATTATTATTATTTCTAATTACACTACAGATTCATCTCAGTTAGAGCCCATCCATCAAAGCCTAACTGCTAGTCGATATTCAGAACTGAGTTTAGGCCTGAGACAGACACGGGTTCAAAGCTGTCTGGCCAGCTTGCTTCGAAATACTCCCACTTAACCGAAACGGACTTCCGCTTCCAATTTCCCAAACTCGACTCAATGTACTTACATGGCATTTTGGGCTTTTTCCTTTAAAACATCTTCATATTCGAATCAAGATAACAAGAAAAATAATGTGATGATTAAATACAAACCGAAAGATGCCATGAACCTTCCCCCAATCACAAAAACTTTTTCTTTTCTTTTTAAAAGCAGCATTTCAAGTGCATTCCACAATAGAATTTCACAATATTATTCTCAATTCACCAATTTTATTGCAAAATCAACCTCCATGGACAGCTAAAACATCCCAACTTTTGCTTCTCAAATAATACTTCTGAATTCTGATCAGTATACTGTCTGTAAGGATAACTAAAAACGTACCTTTTCATAATAATAATCCAGGCCAACAACTACGGACCAAACAAAATCTTACAGTCATTTAACAAATGAGTCCTTACAACCATTTTCCTCCTTTCTTGCTTGGGAAAAAATCTCATCAAATCAGGCATCAATTTCCATTCACCTTTCTCTATCACCATTCTCTTTCTGGGAGGAAAAAAAAAGGATAAGAAGCGAAAATTACGATCCAGCAATTGAAATCTTATTATCATGCATAGTATGGGCATCCATTTGTTATATACAAGCTACAAACAACAATAAACCCCACTCAACCAGTCAACCATGACAATCGAATAGACAATCAAAATGAAAAAAAAAAAAAAAAAGGGAGATAAGAGTCTTTCACATCACTAAATAAACATAAGAAATAACTTGCTTAATATCATCTTAAGCCAAAACAAGTTATCAATCTAGTACCTCAAACACATAGCTGGGTAAGTGATGACACTGAGTTTTTTTTTTTTTTTTTCCTGATCACATAGGCAAGTTCATGATGAAGTAGATTAAATTAGATCGCAAGGAGATGGAGGGAGGGAAGGAGGGTTACGAGAGTAGGGTTACAATAAATTTAGTATAACAAAATTTCTTAATGTCTTGTCGGCAGCCGTCTGAAAGCTTTCAGATTTATTCATAAAATACATAAACCCCAAATTTCGAAGTGGTTTCTTAGATTACAATACGTCCTACTTCCACAGTATTCGTATCAGGAAATCTAATTCAGAGATAATGAACACTTGCTTTCAACATTCAAGCTCCTACCATGACAGTCTAATGTAAAAAGGGAGAAACTTGGGAAATGTAATGTTCTCATTTCTGAACAATTTTTTTTCATTTGCGCTCTTATTGTCATTCTAATACCTCCATAATGCTCCTCAACCGCATCAAAAGCAACGGCATTCATTATGCCGGGAAGATTTACTAAGTAAGGAATTAAACAACAAACTAGAGAGTTAGGAACGATCAGGAGGTAAAGGCTTACCGAATACCGAAATGAGAAGTGGTTTTGGATGGCAAATGCTTATTTTCTGCCCTTCTTTTTGGCAGGTTCAATCTTGGTTCTCAAATGTTTTCTTTTCCGAGTCAATGCAAACTCTCCAAATTTATGACCAACTTTGCCTTCAGTAATCTTGCAGCGAACAAAATTTTTTCCATTGTAAATCCGTACAGTTTGATCAACGAATTCAGGCAAAATAGTAGATCTACGTGAATAAATTTTCTTGTTCGCTAAAAGACTTTTATTCTTCTTCAGCTTTGACAGAAATCCATCCACAAACGGAAGCCTCGCTACAGATCGTTGTCTCGTATCCGATGAAACTGAAACCAAAATTTTCCACTTATTATTTACATAAAATTAGAACTAACAGAAAACACTTGAGAATTGATAATACCTGAAGATGAGGAACAGAAGGTTCTGGATATTTGAGAGAAGATTGTGGTTCGTGTGCCGGAAATTGGAGGATTGGTTTGCGGAATCAAAGTTAAGTTATTTTTCAGTGGAGACGAAATCGATCGGAAATTGAAAGCCTGGCGAAGAGCAAATAATTTCCCCCTCATTTTCCCTTCCTCTCTTTGTCGTCGATTCTACCTACCTATCCGACTACCTTCTCAGTAGAGTTTAGGAAGTAGGGTTTTTCGTCGTCTGGAAAACGAAAAGTGTTGCGATTTGGGCATTGCACGTGCCGAAAACTACTGCCCGGAAGGCCTATTAAACAAGAAATTTAATTGGGCTGTGACTTGGGCTTAATTTGGGTCCAGAGATGGGTTCACTCTGTTGTCCACACCCATTTCTAAAGGTCACTGTAAGCTTAGATGTGGAAAACGAAATTGACCATGAATGAGCCAGGATGTGGGGTTCAGGTAAAACATCAATGGCAAAACTAGGATCGACACAGGCAAAAAAAAAAAAAAAAACAAAACAAAATCACCCCAAAGGGAATAGCTCTTTCCTTTCCATGCAGCAACTCGTCATGCACTATTTAATGGAGAACCAAAATGGCCCCCTCCCAAGACCCAACTCAACTTTGCTTCGGTTCGCTCCACGAATTCGGATGGATATCTCGGGCCATGTTGCACAGGCTTTCTCAACGTGGGCCGCTACCACAAAGTTCACGCTGCCATGGGTTTACAGTTGAGAGCAACCTGAAGAACATAATTGAGATTCATGTTACCATTTGCCTGCAAACTGCAAAGAACACTGCCCCATGCATACTCTTAACAGACAGAAGATAAAACCTATCAGCCTATTGCAGATACTATAGTAATTTGTGGCCCCCTCTACTTATCTTCTTTCAAGATCACCCTCTTTTTCTTTTCTGTCTTTGTTCGTTCCTTCCTTCTTTCCTTGGTCTCTGTTCTAGACTGCTGAATTATACATTCACTAGCCAAAACTCGCGCGTTGCTGCGGGATCAAATTGTTTTTAGACAATTTAACAAGTTTTTTTATTAAAAAAAATTTTAATCAAGCAAATTCAGTAACTATCGCGGTTTCAAGTTTGAAAAAAGACATTAGGCAGAGGGAGAGGGAGAGGAGAAGCCCGGCGGTGTTTTGGGGGGAAGGGGGGGCATCAAGATCTAAAAAAGAAAAGGATTTGGGGGTGGTGACGCCCATTGCCCAAACTATGAATTCATCTGAAGCACACCAAGCATCACTTCCATGGACTTGACCATCCAATTTGAATGTCTCAACTCTCGATCCCATTGTCATGATGCGACGTTGTGCTTCTGATTCCTAATTCCCCCACTTGTGAGCTGAGAATTATGGAAAGAAGCGACTTGACTTGCATCGAAGAATTAATGTAGCATCTAATCCTTGAAATCATCAACTATACCAACTGTTTTGACTACTTCATTATAAGTAAATCATTTTATATAGTCCGTAGAATTTCAAAATTAATCAAAGACGGTAAAGAGAAGACTGCAGAGTTCAAGGTGACAAAGTTCAAATATTTCACATCGGGCGAAAATAGGAGCTCCAGTCAGCTGGCGTTTAGTTCTGCACAATCGAACTCAGCTGGCACTTTCCCATTGTAGACTATAATCAATTTTCTTTTCTTTGTCTCTCTCTCTCTCGCCAAGGCAGAGTAGTCCAGTCCAACAACTCTGCTCTCAACCCAACAAATTTCCCAACTATTAAAGTACAGTTAGATAAGCATCTTTTGAAAAAAATACTCTGATTATTTTTGTTAAAAAACAAAAGTCAAAAGTCAAAACTATTTAATTAGAGGATCATCTTACTTTGTCCCCATCCAAATAGTATCCGCCCTTAGTTAAACTATCAAAGAAAGTCATTCCCCAAATCTCTCCTACCCGTGAAACATCTTTTTTAATCTGTAATCTCACTTTGCTAATTAATTATTACTCCTAGTTACACTGTTTTCATTACCATTACCAATTGTGAAAGACAGATAAAGAACCCCCCTCCCCCAGTATCACACTTAAAAAAACAGAACGTACCCCACCCGCACATTTCTTCTTCTGCTTCTTCACCCCTCATGCACTGTCTTTTTCTTCTGCTCTCTTCTTTTTCATATATATATATATATATATATCTTATCACATTATCATCTTCAACCTTATTTTTTCGTCCTTCAAAATCAAGCAAACAAAGGGCAAAGGTCGGGTAAGGAATGACTAATGAGAGAGCACTAAACCAATTGGCAAGTATATAATAGACCTGGTGGAACCAAATGACCACGTGTTAGGCATGAGATTGATGCCACGCGGGGGCAAGTGATTCGCCTAGGGATGAGGTGGGGACAGCTATTTGGTGGCATTATGTTGGGGTGGAGTGGGATAGGGTCCAGACAAGGGCGGAGACAACGCTTTTAAGTCAGCCGGTAGAGCTGCCTGGTTGGCAGGTAGTCACATGGACAGCCCCATGTGCTGTCAAAAGTCTCTCCCACCCTTCCCACGATTATTATATTCCAACAGTTTCCCCACAATTTAATAAATCAAACTCCCTCTACATACATGCCAGATGCTCTCAACTCTCAACGTCATATATTCCGATACCTTAAAACTCGCCGCCGAGAAGGACTCAAATTTGTTATGAAAACTTGTAGTATTTGTAGTGGTTTAAATTTAAATTTTAAATTTTAAATTTATTTTATTAAAAAATTATATTTATATTAGTAAAAATAAAATTGTATCTATTTTAACCTAAATACTAAAGAAAATAAAGAGTTTTTTTTTAACAAGAAAATGAAGAGTTACATCATTTTATAGTAGTAAGATTTAAGTATAAATAAATTGAGAAAAAAAGATTTAGGCATAAATATAACCAAAAAAATTCACGAGATGTGACATAAACCGCGTAACAAGCGCGTGGGAATAGAATATTTGTGAATTGTGATCCCCATTTTTTTTTAATAAAAAATTTGTGATCCCTTTTCTACAACCTCGGCATTTGCAAAAACTCATTTAGACCTTTATACGTCTTTTGGCTAAAGGGTTTCAACAAAACTATTATTATCCAATAATTTATATAAGAAAACACTAATCGGAGCTGAATCAAAATTTTTTTTTAAAAAAAAATAAGATAAAGAGAAAAGACTAAGCAGGAAATATCAGCCGTTGATGTGTTGGGCTTCATAAATTTTACTTGGTTCCCACTGGATTCTTTACTTGCCGTTACTCTGCATATCACACTCCGTCCACGCGGCTCATATTTTGTGGCTCCCTTCCTGAAAATATTACAGTGGGTTCCCTCTTTTGTGAGTTACTTTTCACTTTTCAGGTTTTCGTTACAACGTTTTGTTATCTAATATACCGCCAACCTCGAAAAAAAATTTAATAAGGTAATAGATGCCTTGTAATTATAATAAGGTAATAACAAAAAATTATTAAAAATTTAATATAATAAAAAAATCATTTTTAATTTCTTAATACATGCTTTGTAATTATAATAAATTTTTTTAAAATTTTAATATAATAAAAAATTATTTCTAATTTCTTAATTGTTAGTAAAATATTTAAATATTATCAAGATGTATAAAAGCAGACTACTTTATTTATTGAAAAATAAATGTATAATAAGTATGAGATTTGTCAAACACTTTAAAAAGAGTGATTAATTAATTTATTATGATACTCGATTGTTTTTTTCTTCACATTGAATTGATCGAGTATTGTTGATGCAATGATTGTCAGACTGCGTCTGTATGAAATATTATTTGCTTTGGAGCAGTGCACAGACTGTCTTTACGGTTTTATCTTTTTAGAAAAGGTGATTAAATAGGGGAAGGGTGACCCTTGCTATATAAGCCACAATCCATATCATTGGCTAACCGATGTGGGATTATTGTCTTGCCCCAACACTAACCTCCTAGGCAAGGGTGTGGACTGTGTAGGTCAAGTGGGTAAGTTTGATTATAGATTGAGTGGCCAAGTTTGCCACAATGTCTGTGATAGATCGAGTGGGCAAGTTTGCCACAGTGTAAGTCGAGTAACTCAGAGTTATTTGTTTATATGCTTCGATAAAATTTTGATTATGAATATATGACTTGTTGGTTCTCACAGACGGCGCCAATGTTGATGCAACAATGGAGATGCAAAGGAAAAATTCTACAAAACAGCAAAGGTGAGAGAGCCGGAGTTTGACTCCAGAGACACTCCGATGCTTAAGTCAGGAAGGATGAATGAAGAACAAAGAGAGAATAAAGGAATTCTAATAACTCATACCTCAGAATTGCTAATGCTACTCCTTTGTATAGGCTTTGATAGGAGTTTTACCTGATTTGAAACTCTGGGTGAGTAGAGGTTGCATGACTATCAAACTCATGGAGTCTGAAATTATCCAGCTATCCTTTAAGACTTATTCTTTATCGAAGTTAGATTTGGTAATAGAGTTGGTGAAGGGATATAACAATTGCCCCCCATTCTAACTTCGATCAAGGCCTATATAAAGAAGTAACATCAGCACTTATGAGGTATGAATTATTAGAAGTCTCTCATTCTCTCTTCAATCCTCGTTTATAGTATCTTTACTAACTTAAGCATCGAAGTAATCCTCTGGAGTAAAACTCTGGATCTCTCTCACATTTGCTGCTTTGCAGGATTCCTCTTTAGCCTTTCCGTTGTTGCATCAACAATTATAAATAAGTTATGCCATAAAATACTAAACCTTCTATTCAAATTTCCATCTAAATTAGCACATACTGTTTTTTCCTTATCCTATACTTATTCAATTATTGTACCCTACTAACATTCACAACAGTTAAAATAATTATATCAATCCTCAAATTCTCTGATAATTGCTATATTTGATTAAAATTACTTATTTTTTTTATAAATAATATCTTAAATGGTACTTAAATCGTTGGTTTGCAAAATCTTCTACATATATGTACTTTCATCTAATGTAAAAATAAAGTATGTCCATAAACATACGTATATATGTAACTTTCAAAACTTTTTTTTGGTATTTATTAATTAAAATCGCAAGACAAATTAAAGAAATTAATAAAGTAATAATTGAACCTTAAACCTGGATGACAATGCATGTTACAACTTCCACCCTATAATGAGATGAGTTGGGTTTCTTGTGTATAAGTTATTGGTGTTTATCCACTTAATTAATAAACCTTCCAGTTTGAAGTATAAACCTTAGACGAATGATATTAGAGTCGATCAATTTTTTCACTGAAGTAGGTTCCCATGAGGACAGATACTAAGACTAAGGTAGGATGAACCAAAGTGATTCCCTCTCGTTTACAAGTGAAATTAAATGCAACGTAAGTATCGTCCAATTTGATACGAAAGAATGTCATATATCATATTAAAAAAAATTTAAAATTGACACATCCTTTATGTGAGTGAAAGAGAAAAAGAAACTCAAAATTATAAAAGAGAAAATATTATTTTGGTAGTCGTGATTAAAAAAAATAAGTGTGTAAATTTTAAAGAAATTTAATTTTAATTTTTAATTTAAAAATAAAAGATAAAAATTTTTTATATATTTTTATTTAATGTTTTAATATATATATATATATAGAGATATGACGAATCTTAGAATTCTCAGTTATAAATATTTTTTTGATAAAGGAAGCATTTTTTTTGGATTGAATGCGTGTACTCGGAACGCTAACTGACAGACACCTGGGTCAAGAATGAGGCACCGAGAGGGAGCAGCGGTCAAACGCTGAACTAGTCCCGAAGGCCACAGACATTAAGTCTTTATATTTGTCAAAAAGGTCGTGAATTTTTTGTGAATATTATTAAGTCACTTTATGACCAGAAAATCAACCTAATCCGCCGGCCTAGTGGTAAACTCATGGGTTTGTGGCAGAAAATCCAAAATGATTCACGAAACCCTCCTTGTAATTTGGGAACACTTATATATTATTATTAAACCTTCAATAATTAACAACTTTAACTGTCCTTTGTCACCCCAAATTCTTCTTCCTTTCCATGGAAGCCTTGTTCGAGATAAGGGTTGATATTATCTTAATCATTTTTACTTAAGTCTTTTTCTGTGTTTGTAGCCATGCCTATCACCACGTCCTTGATTTCTGGTCAAAGACCACAAAAAGATAAATTTTCATCAACAAATTATTACCATACTCTACCGGCTCCACTTCAATAATACCTTTTTTTTTCTTTGCATCATGCTAGGCAACTTGGAAAGAAATAGAAGAAAGAAAGGAAAAAAAAAAAAAAGGCTTGGGAACTTTACATCATGCTAGGGAAGTTGGAAAGAAACTAGAAGAAAGAGAAAAAAAAATAAAGAAAAAATGGAGAGGAAATAAAATTACTTTTTATTTTCATTGTTTGTATGAAAAAAAACATAGGAAAAGAAAAAAGTTATGCTGAAAATTATAAATAAAACTATATATTTAAATTGAATAAAAAGTATTTTCTTTTGAAATGGTTGAGTATAAAGTATTCATAATGTTAACTAATTTTTTTTTAATATATATATTTTTATTTTTGAAGATGAGATTCACATGAAGCCAAGCATGCATCCACAAATACTTAAATGTATAAAGATAAAAAAAGAGCTCACGCATGGGTGGAGTTTAATTTTTTATGATAAAAGGAGTAATAACCCTTACCAATTATATGTAATCTATCACTTATAATAACGGCTAGCAATAATTGCCTTTGGTAGCTAGGTATTTTTCATTGATGGTTATGTATACTCTCTCTCCTATTCGTAGCAAATTTTCATTGATGATTATCTTTGAAGTACCAAAAAAAAAAAGAACCAGTGTCTAGTAAGGAGTGAAATCTTTCAATGGTAATATGGACCATTAACATATTTCAACTGCTATACCTTTGTCTTGTAGTTTTGTGGCAGACAATTCCTCTTTATGCAATTACAAATAGTTGGCAACTTCTGGATGTAAATGTTTCACTCATTAGACCGATTTTGCAAAACATGTTTAAACATGCCCACCACGGACCATTTTACCTTTATCTTTCGTTACATAAATCAAAACAAAAAATATTAATCAAATTTACGCCTTTCTATATATACATATACATATACATATATATATATATATATATATATATAGAGAGAGAGAGAGAGAGAGACGTTTTGGTAATTGTAGTGAACTAACCCATACCTCACTTGAGTATATCCCTTACCCCGCTTGAATTTTTGCTTTATATATTTTATGATTGAACCTTTTAAACTTTTTAATAATAAAATGGATATCTTAGATATTTCTCTTTAATCAAGAGATAACAATCATCGAGTATAAAATTAATTGGATATTCATCTTCCATTCTCACCTACCGTGATATAGAAATAGAGCTCAATA